>JAPYYS010001114.1:0-43664 GCA_030522525.1 Campopleginae sp. 14b
CCCACTTTGCCGGCGGTCGGGGGGGGGGGTGGTGGGGGGTGGTGTTTTTTGGGGGGGGGGGGGGGGGGGGGGGGGGGGGGGGGGGGGGGGGGGTGAAAAGACTCGCATGAGAGGATTCAACTGCATCGCTCGTTTGACGTTTAGTCAGGGAGTATTCGCGCATAAATTGAGAATTTCGCATAACGAGGTTGCTAATGGATTTGATTTTAATGAGACGAGGAAAAGCGGGTGTAGAGGAGCCGAAATAAAAAAGCGGCAGATTTGCAGATTGCATTAGTGGAGCCGGTAATCCGTGCGAGGATGCGTGCGGTGCACCAATGAGAAAGGAAAGTGTGTCAAATGGATTGAATTGGAAAAAAAAGCATCCTGATTACGTCGCAGCCCGAACGAATTGTTATCCGCGGCCGGATGTGAGGCTCGTGTCGTAGCGAAATGAAAATACATTCTCGTTGACGATGCACCAAAGTCGCTCGTAATACCTGAGCTCTCGCGTGCATAAATAGATTTGTGTAACGGCGCAACGTTCACACGCGAGAATGTCACGCGAAAGAGAATATAAAGGCTGAGCGAGTAAGCGCGGGATATAAAATAGTAAATGAGAGACAAAATCGAGAGTCGAGTTTAATGTCGTAGATAGGATTAAGGTTGGATCTCGGAATAAGTATCCGAGCTATCTCCGCGTCAGCGTGATTCTCTCAAGCAGGACAGCCATAATCCACCGGAGCTTACACTCGTCGTTGTCGCAACTATTCGATCAACCGCGATGAGCATTATTCAATGTCCTGCCCTCATCATCCTTAATATTTAGGGCTGCATGCTTACATTTATACGAGCTCGTTGAGCAATAATTCCGACATGATATTCGTCATTGGTATCGAGTTGAATTCTGTCAGGGGAATAACCGGAAATTATGGAGAAAAAGCGATGATACGCCCGGCCATATGTATCCTTGCGCACCTTCTTTTTCGCCAAGGAGCAGGAATCTTGAAAAATGCGATCGGAGATTCTCGTAGCGGTGTACGGAAAAGAGGACCGGAGTCGGTGATGAAATTTCCTCGATCTGGACTACCGTTCCACATACGAGGGCGCTTCATCATAGCAAGCGAATTCTCTATTGTACGATACGAGCTTTCTATAAGCAGTTTATGGGCGGATTATAATTCTCAGGCTCCCGGAAAATGGATGGGATTTTTTTTTTTTTCAAAACTATTTTTTTACATCAAATTCGGAGAATGAACTAAAGTTTCGACCGATTTTTCTCTCGTTTTTGGTGCTGACGCGAACAGCTCTATGGGTTTCCGGTTCGCCTCATTCTGAAAGTACTTCAGAGCTTAGTAGGGAGGTCTTATCATCTCGGAAGTTTGCTTGACCGTTATAGGAAGTAGCTGGGGGACGTGGTCATGCGGGGAAGAGCATTATTGAGGCATCGTTCAGGTTGGCTTAATGGGCCCTACTCCATAGGCTAACGCCTGAAATATTTAAGTATTTAACGAGACACAGCGGTGGTCCAGGCGTCATAGAAAAACAGGGAAAGGGGCGATGTGGATATGAGATTGCCGGTGAGATCGAAACGAGAGGGAGTAATACTTGCCGGTGTTGCGGAGATATCGGACAGCCAGTTATCGCTGTACCACGGAGAGAATGGATCAATAACGCCTTGGCTTAACACCAGTAGGAGTAGGTATATGGATGCTGCTCTTTTCTCTCGGAGTATACGTGCTGCTTCTATATAAATAGTAATGACGAGGTAAAAGCAGGTCATCGAACAGGAGAGGCCGAGGACAACACTAAAGTTTAATCAGAAAGCATTGGCCTCCGAGACTCTCAACTTTAAACTTCATTTCGTATTTATCTATAAACTCGATCGACTTTGTCCCTCGAAGTGAGGAGAGTCGTTTTTTGACCTGATTGGCGGTGTCGTTTCGAGGCGAAAAATTCTCAACACATTTGCGGAGAAACTCGAAGGTTACGAAAAAGAGTTGAATCTGGGGCGGGGGTCGTGCGTTGGATCGGCGATTCCGTTGCACTCGGTTGGTCTCGTTTCTCGTTACTCGAGGATGAAAGCCAAACGATACGCGGAAACTGAATGAGTTTATTCCCTCTAATGCTTCGCTGCTAGCCCACGCAGTCGCGCTTGAAAAGCTATAGCGATCCTCGAGTATTGTACGAGCGGCCTGTCGTTGGTTCCTGATTCGCATCGGGTCTTTAACGCTTTATGGAAATATCTCGAGCGAGGCAAAGGCGACTAAGAGAACCGGAGACATCAAATCTACCAATGACGTAGGCGATGCTCGTACGAAATCCGCTCGCTCGAAATTTCCTTTGCTCGCGAACGACGAAAACTTTCATCGTATTAGATTTTAGTTTTGTCTTTGGTATTTCGGATGCAATGTTTGTGCTGCTTTCGGTCCTACCTCGTACGATGTTTCTTACGAAAATAAAAAGACGCGCCAGTGGAAAGAGGTAAAAGACGCTCGGGAGATTGAAACGCGGAGGCTATGACTGCTGAGAAGAAGACCCTTGCCGATCCAGCGGGAATGCCCGCGAGGAGCGCTGTATATTTGGGTCAGTGAATATATGAATGCAATATCCATCAAGAGTGTTGAAATCCATTGTGAGTTTTTCAACATCGCTTCTCTCCTCTATTCCTTTTTGCTGAAAGCCATACGTTCAAATAGACTGTGCGCGGAGAGTCTCCATTCGAGAATCGAAAATTTGGGTGGATATGAGGATGTTGGTTGACCGAAATAACTGTAGGCCATGCATACGCGATATCGCGACGAATCTATTAGAAATTTCAATCCGTTTCTGGGTTTGCGTTTGTTTGACAGGAGACTCGGGCTATTGTCATTTTTGCCTCGATTTTTACGTCTTGGAATTCCTCGAGCCAAGATATGAGCAAGCAAAATCTCCGGCTCATACGGATCCAAGGATAATTCAAGAAAATTCGAGCTAAAGTCCGAATAGTCGTAATTTCCGGTTTGGGAAAGCCCATGGGACAGGATCTCGCGCGTAGACCGCACGAATGGTCAAAATGGGGTAAGCACTGTACGAATTTTTGGCTAGTCGCCAGTTATCGAATCCAAGTGATACGATTGTCGTGTCACCAAGCCCGCATTCCAAGAGGGCTCCACCGGTTCAAACGGTGCTCTCTCTCTCTCTCTCTCTCTCTCTCTCTCTGCATTTAACATTCGCGAAAATCCTTCGATCTTTGCTTTTACGATTTTTGGTCGTTCTTTTTCGTAGCTAGGGCTGCTCACTCGAGCAGAGAAGGATCAGGGTATGAAATTGATGAAAACTAGTAGAATTTTTTATTTCTCCCTCGAATTACTTGAGCACGAAATTCAACCTTTGCCATTTCGATAATTCGTGATATCTAGTGTCTGGTGGTGGTCGCGCGGCAAAGAACAAGCCAAAAGAGAAATAACGTTAGTACGCGCGGAGTCGGCGGTTATTACGAAACGCGACGTACCGTGGGAAAGAGAAAACGCCAGAGAGATTTTGCTCTCTTTGTAAGTTGCGTATTTTCCACCGAGTGTTTCCACCAGCATCTCCTCGCATCACCATGTTCCTTTCGTCTTTCCATCTTTTCCTCTCTGTACCTCGTGAGCCCCATTCGGTTTGTCTTTTCTTTCGCGTAATGGACTCTACGTACCGAAAGATAAATTAACGGCCAGCAGGAACCCGCGAGTTCTCCCTCTTTATTTTTTCTCCTCGAGAAAACTCTTAATACTCATTGGCCATGCGACAATCCAATTTTTTAAAACCTTCTCGAGATAATATACGTCCGGTAGCACATCCTTCCAGAGTCACGCAATAACGAATAAAAAAAGCAGACTCTGATTCTGTAAGAGGACGATTTTTTCATGATTTTTTACCAGCGACGTTGGGGTCATGGTTCATCCATCGAATATTCATAGCCTGGTTAAAATGAAAAGTTTCGTAGAGAGAAAAGGTGGTTTTTCTCATGAAAATTAATAGCCTCGGAATTTCGTCCGAGAACTCGAAAATTTTATTTATCCCGTTTGCTTGGAAGAAATCTTGAGGAGGAGGAGCAGCAGCAGGTATTGTGGGATTGCGAATTCCTTGAGGATGATTTTCAAGGGGATAAAGCAGAATGGAAAGTATGAGCGGACAAAGTACGAGGCGAAAATAGTTAGCAAAATGCGGTACGTGCGACTCGAGGGAACTGGAAAACAGGAACGAGGAAATGGTTACGCGTCCGGGCTTTTACACGGTGAGACGAGTCTCTGCAAAACGGAGAGCATTTTCCTGAGAGAATCACATTTTACTGGTATATCCTATAGGTAGTAAAACACACGGATACGTGTGTTTTGTGTATGCGTACAGAAAGTACACGCGGCAAGAGGGGGTAAGAGAGCGTAGCCCTGGGGAACTTGAGAATGGAGGTGGATAGGAGATGTACAGAGGGAGCTTGGGTCGCTTAGAGCCTGAATTACACTGATGAGAGAGTAAGCGCGAGAAAAGGAGAGGGGCACCGAAATGGAGAAATGGATATTTTCCTCCTCCTTTTCTTCTCTTTTCTCCTGCATCTGCCTGTCTGCTTGTTTGTCTCTCTGTCTGGCTTGCATTTCCCTTTTCTCTCTTATATAGTGGAGATGAAAAGTTTAAGGCCCCGGGCAAGATCCTCTTTACCCTCGGCCATTTGAGTTAAATTTTCGAGCCACCGAGTAAGCGACGCTTCATTGCGTTCCACATGTATAATGGTGGATTTACAGCGGCGAGTTTCTGGCGGATGTGACGCGTTTTAAACTTTAGCACGAACAATAAACGCGATAATTAAATCATTTGGGTTTCAAAAGCTGCCTGCTGACCAAGAGTCAGTCGGAGAAGGGTAAGAAATTTTGTCGATTTTGAGGCTTTATAAAATTGGCTTAAAAAAAAAAAAAAAAAAAAATAGCCGCTCCGGATTCATATTTTTGAATTTCTTTGATTGGAGGTTGATCGTATTAATTACAGTTGATAGCGAGGGCACCGCATCAGAGTCGCCAATCATGTCGAGTGGACTCGTGAAAACGTGTCCACTTGTCGTAACAGCTGTATTGCACGTTTACCCAATTATGGGAAAAGTTATCAGTGTCGGGTGGCAATTTATAAAAACAGTTGAACCAAAATTATTGGCACAAATAGGGAATAATGGGAAAACGAGAGAATAATTTTCAACGAAGGAGGGCAAAGGTCGCGAGAGTAATTATCCTTTGGAAATTTTTCTCGAAAAGAGTGCCAAGTTATTTTTACTATAGTTTTACTTGATCAAAGGGTGAAAGGTAAATCTTTGGAACAAGGAAAAACCCTTTGTGCTTGACGGGGAAAACGTGAACCGTAGGAAATTATAACGCCGGTGTATACGAGGAACGTGTGTGAGTGTGTGGAGGTACGAAGCATCAACGTGACTCTGAGACGTGCAAGATTTCTTGCAGTCATTTCTCTGTCTCTGGGTCTCTCTCGGTTTCCCATAGATCTCGTTCGTTTTCTCACTCTTTAACGTTTTTCCTCAATTTCTCGGGCTTCTCTGAGACTCGCACGCTCTCGGTCTGCTCATATGATCGAGCCAAAATGTGTTAGCCGCGCGACACACCGGCACAAGAACATATACACGGATGCACACGAGTCTTTGCTCGTAGCGAAGATTTATTGCCCTCGGAAAATCCGCCCAGTCGTTAATAATATTCTTTCCCTCATGGCTGTATATCTCGCCTGGTCTCTCGTTTGCCTTCTCATCCACCGATCGAATTCGTCGCAGCAACGATCGTGACGCCTTCGAATGAAAAATTATTTCTTAGACTCGATTATTTTCCATCGTAATTCCGCTGCGCGTGTCACCTGTATACGCAAACGACTCGCGACTCGATGATTCATTCCTGCCAAATAAAATGATCGATAGAATTAATCCGTCCTCCTCGAGAACGTTGCAAAATTAATTATTCATTCGTATATCTTGTCAAAGGCATTGGCTTCTTGCAATGCCACATTTTTTATGGGTTTGTGTACTGTATTATATATATTTCATAAAAAATAGCACGTAATTTGAAAAGTTGTTGAAATATTCGTGACCGAAATTGTGCAACGAACGGAAATATTCGTATGTGGCTATTCGAAATTCATGCAGCAGCAGGGCGTTATGAAGAGCATCAGAATTTAATGTTAAGTATGTAAAGGATGTGCGTGCGTATGTTGCACGTGTACGGCTGATGGACGTTGCAGTGTTGGGGCATAGAACTCGCGTGGTTTATTAAAATCCTCCAAAAGAGCGAGAGAGAGTTTGCGGGGTGAAAAGGGTGCCTATAGAGGAATACGTAATCACAGGCTCAATATTCATCATATACACTGTTGAAACACTGTGAAGTCACGCTGCGACATTGTATAATATGAAGCTTAATCAAGGCCTGAGCGTAGATTCGTGTAACCGCGCAATGTCACTCATCGCTGATCTCTCTCTCTCTCTCCCTCTGGTGCAAATTCTCGTTTAAACATTACGAGTCCAACGGACCGTATGACCGATGATGGTTGAGCGTATTGCACGTAAAACTATATGCGGAACATGATCAAGTCGCAAAACATTATTATTTTTTTTATTAAACGCCCTCCAACGTGCAATTCGGGATACAAATGACGCGTAATTCGATTATCCCCCGATTGCATTAACGTGTGTGATTTAATGTACATTCCAACTACGGGAATGATTTCGGTCATGTTTGATGAATGGAAAATCAATGTTAAATATCGGAAACGTATTCCGGGATGCTTTGATCGTCGCTCGCGCTTTTACAGAGGAAAAAAGGGAGAGCAAAAATAAAGAGAGGGAAGAAAAAAGCAGAGAAGTCGCAGTGCGGTGGATGAGCCCCGAAAGGTGTGAAAGAAACTCGGTTCGAGGATACTTTCGATCCATATTATTGTGGTCTGGTCTCTATCCTCATGCAGTGTGAACCGAGTCCGCCCGAGGCAGATCTATAAAGAGTGAGCACACGAGTACACGCTGAAGTGGCGACCGAAAGCTTCTCTCTGGTGACTCTAGACTTTGAACAAGCGCTTTCAGGACACAACCCAGTGACACACTTGATATATTTCTTTTACTCCATATCCATTTGCCTCGCGCCAGCCGAGCCCTCCAAAATATTCAACGCTGTTGTCAGCAGAATTTCGCATTAACGACGCCCAACTATTTTTTCAGTCTGCTTCTTTTATTTTTTAAATTTCCATCAATTTTCTCTCGTGACTAAAAACACAACGATTTCCAGTCATTTCAAAGGCAAATTTTTCACAGATTGTCGAGTTTTTGTCCGGTCTTTGCGAACGAATACAAAGTATCCCTGCTAGAAATTTTCCAGCAAAGTTGCAATCAAGTTGGGAGAACGCGGCAGAAAAAAAAACAAGGAAAGAGAGAGGGAGAGAAACAGAGTTTGAAAGAAAATCACTGCAACTTCCATGCAAATAAAACTCGTGTGTTTGAAACAGGGAGATTCTATACGAGGAAGAATTCGTCTGCACCGGGTGTAAGAATTTACAAGCACATTTCAATCCATCGGGGTAAATTGAATTCGTATGAAAAAAAAACGGGAGAAATTTGCACGTTATGAGAAAGAGAATAGTCCCTAAGAATCTTTGGACTACAAACGAGCAACGTTTTTCATCTTTGAAATTTCAAGTGGGAGAGAAAAATAAATGCTTTTTGGTGGTGCAATCAGAACTCGGTGCTCACGCACACACGAGTATCAACACACTAGTAGTTATGTTACTCTTGGCGTGGCTCGGCGAGTTGGCTCCATGAAAGACAGAGGTTTCCTCTGGGAATTCGTACGTTCGTCCATCAGCGAGACTATATATGAAGCCACTCTCAAAAGCACCTAAAAAGCACATACTGAAGGGGAAAGAGAAAGAAAAAAAACGATTCACTGGCATTCCAGAAAAAGCTTCGTTAGAAAGAACGTGTTTCTCACAATTGCAAAAGGCGAACAAAGTTCAAATACTTTTCGCTTCTTACTCGGAGAACAACTTTTTTTTTTCCCACCCCATCTTTATAATTTGTTTATCATAAATTATTGTTTGCACAAGGTACGCGACTTTTGTGACTCGGCACCTTCGCCATTAACTTTTGCCCCAGAATTGCATTATTTTCAGCCGGAATTCTCGGGAGTTTGCAACATTTTGAAAAATCCGTAAAAGATATGGCGAATCCAAATGGAATTGGCTCTTTTTGTGTGTGTATTGAAAAAAAACAACTCGAATCAGCGAAATGCGTTTTTCTCACAACGATAAAGTCTCGATGCTATTCCAAATTTTTTACTCGGACAAGATATAGAGGGAAATGGTAACATTAGTCGAGGCGATCGAGATGTATTAATCAGTTTTCTTCTTTAATTTGACCTCTGGGGGAGCTCAGGCAGACTGGCTGGCGCGGGCTCTATAAGATTCATGAAAGTCGTTTTCTCTTCTCTGATAATTGAAGATGCAGCAAAACAAGGGGGCAAAGTGTGCGAGTAAGAACAATAAAGGGGGGAAGAGGTGATAAAGGATGTTACCGTAGAAAGCTGAGCTACAATTACTGCGATCCTCTTACTCGTCCAATTGCCTCGCTTATCGTCGCCGAGAGTCTTCCTTCGTTATACTCTACCACCATTTTAAAAACTAATTATCCTCAACACCACTCATATTATTTCGAGATACTTTTCATTTTCGCATTACGGAATCGGCCCGTTCATCCACTCTCTTTCCTTTCTCACTCTCTTCTCGGAAACTCGGCTTTTATTTATTTTTTTCTCTTTCCACTATTTTTGTTCCTTTCGCCAGAACGATTAGCCGAGCGCGCGCGTTAATTGGAAGCATTTGCCGCGCGTCAAGACAAGCAGATTAATTCTCCGGGTACAATATTCTGTATTGGCTTGATAATGGAATAATAGTCAATGCCTAGGGGCTTCATCCAATTTTCATCCATATCATTTAATTGCAGTATAAAGTCTCGTTAATGGCAATCATCGGGGCAGCGGTAGAAATTTTCCCAAATTCGTTTCGCATACGCAACCATTCGGCCACCTGTATAAGAATATCGAGGAAAAAGTTGTTGATTACATTTTCAAAATGCAGCAAAAAAAAAAAATCCAAAAAGAAGTAATTTGTAAAAAAAAAAAAAGGCTCCAATAACTTGTAGTTATTTTAGCCCAAAATCGCGCTTCGGGTCATTTTGAGCCCTGGCGACGACGGAACTTTAAACAGCAGATTCGCAATCGGCCGATTTCCCCTCACTTTAACCCTCTTTACTCTTTCTACTCTTGGAATATTGATGTTTTTCGCATAAGCCCGATTGCTGTACAATTCTTGTTTGTTTGATTTTTTTTTTGTTTTTCAAGTAAACACAAGTCAATGTAATAAGATTATATCCATATAAGAATCACATTCTTGCATGTGAATCGATTGATGTTTCGCGTATTGGAAATAGAAAATGGCTGGAGAAGAAAAGCGAGGGCAAGGAAGGATAAAAAAGAAATATGACAAACTCCGTTTGTCTGAAAGATGACCTTTGGTAAAGGCTCTCGACGGATTGGTCAAGTTGGGAAGGTCGATAGTTACATGTATATAATCCTCCAATGTACGTCAAACTCTCGTGTAGGGATTTTGTGCTGCTTGTGGCTTCTTGCTTTGCTCACACCCGTCCTAACGACTTTGCAAGCCACTATGAGGTCATACCCATCGTGCCACTGTCACTACATTTTATCGGTAGAGCTAAACCTTTGGACTGAGTTGACAGGAAATTCGAATACGATTCTCATTCGATAGAGACAAATTTGAGTTTCTTGTCTCGAACGGAAAATCGTTCGCGTTGGAAGAAAAAAAAATCAATTTTCGGCGACGAAGCGTCGTTAAAGTGGAACTGCGAAAATAATTTACCTTTGAATCGAGGCGATGGCTTGTACGAATCGGTATAAAAAATGTGAATAGAATTGGCGAAGACGGAAACAGGAGGAACGAAGAGATTGATATGATCGATTGCATCAACTATATGGAGTCGATGATGCACACCTGAATGTGTGGTGCTCGAATAACAAATAACAACTCGGGGAGCTATTTTCGTATCGAAAGTTTGGACTCTCTCTCTAGGAGATAAATCATCGGGAGCGAAATGGAGAAGAGCTATAAAATATAGTCGAGGGTTTCTTCTCAATGAGTCGATCAACACGAGTTTTGCAATGGAATTTGTGTTTCTGCGATAAATCACATGCTCGAGCGTTAAGAGCCCGTGGAGCCAAGTTCCCCCCATCAAGTTTGTGCGTCTACTGTTCGAGACAACTTCGAAATATCAATTAGTTCCGGATAACTATAGGTACGGTCACTTATCGCTTGGGACTTATAGAATTGTTGCTTCTGGGAAACGCAATCAGTACACGATCTCTCTCACTCTCTTTCCCGTTCTCTCCGTCTCTCGTGATATCTTGAGACAAAATGCTTCAACTGCTAACTTCTCAAATTCAATACTAGCCTATCCAAGACTCTGGAACGATTTGGACATATATAATACGTCAGACGGAGCAGATATCTGTCCTCGGTTGAATTTCTCGAACTTGATTTCCACAGTTAATAAAGCGGGGAGCCATTACCGATGGGACAAGGATCTATATTCGAGGCATCTTGAATTCTATCGCTCGTCACCGAAAGTTCGTCAGAATTACATTGATTTTCATTGGCAACGTGCCAACGAGAGACAATTATCAAAGGAATGAATTTTACAAATACTGCGCCCGGATCGTATCAAGTTTTTTTAATCGCCGATCGAAAAAAGACCTGAAATGAAAAAAAAAAAACAGGATTTCGATTTAATTTCTATTTTGTGGATTAATCTTTTTACACTGGCTCGTTTTCCGAGCGTACCGATTCCCGAATTTTTCACTATGATCAACAAATACCCAACCCACGAGATAAAAAAAAAAAAATCCTCCATATGCCGAGGAATCACGGAATCGGGTCACGATTTCCTGCATCCGCGAACCACGCATTTCAATGAAAACACGAGAGATATGTACACACGTCGAGAATGAAGAGCCACGCACGCGTGCATGGCTCATGGGCAAATTCCCCTTCTGTCTACGTATACACGCATAATCCAATTGATTCTAATGGCTTTTTTCTCTTTTTTTTCAACAATTCCGCGATTCCACGTAGGATGAAAAAAAAAATAAATAAAAAACACAAAACACAAAACAAAACGAAAAAAAGATTACAATATCCGTGATTCGACGAACGGCGATTCCACGTGAAACAAACGAAAGGAAAACTTTCATACTCTCTGCTTTGTCGGTGCTTGTACGAGTGATTCATAGTTAAAGCTTCGTATTCATTTGTGATGCTTATGCGTGAATTGATATACGACAATTGTTGTTGGATCGTGGAGGCGTAATGCGAGTGAAAAATGTTTGTTTACGTGGATGAATGATCCTTATGGAATTCTCTGAAGAGGGTAAAAACTATAAGATACCCCTCGATGTACATTTTATATCATCTGGTGCGCGTGCAGTGGCGAGAAACTCGACCAACAACTCTTCAAGGCATGCACAGGTTGTTGTAGACTAACGACATATCTTGCCCGAACGATAGGGTACGAGAGAATGTTCGAGATAGATAGGAGCAAAAAAAAGTTGAAATCGTGTAGCAATTCCAACTCGATGAAAATGCTTTATGGAGCGTTAGATGGGGTGGGAATTGCCATGAAAAGCACCTGCAGATGCACACCACTCGAATATACTGGGAGAAATTGAATTTTTATTACTTTCCGGATTTTTTTCAGCGTGTACGAGATTGAAATTGTTTGCTAATTGTGATCGAGAGCTAGATGCTGTATAAAATACATGGGCAACGTTACAGGTGCAGAGACAGGAAAAAAAAAGAAGCACAGCAGCGAGAGGCAGGCAGACAGGGAGACCCTTACAAATTGTCCAACCTCAGCTTGTTGCGGGCTTCTTTGGATAACCCGACAGCAGGGTGAGCTTTCTTGGCTCACGTACGTCGATGCTGGCCTATGCAATGGGGAACGAGGGTACATAGGTAGGTATATAGGCTGATGCAAGGGGAGGAAAGGAGAGTCTCACGTGTCTGGCACTTAGCATGCCGACAAGAGGCAGCCGCAACTGCATCAGCAAGAGCCAAAAGAGAGAGAGAGAGAGAAACGAAGGCCCTTAATCATTCTCTAACCCAATACCAATACATTACTTACAGAATTTAAAAGAGGCCGACTAATCGATGCGAAACTCATTTCGACACAATTATCTCAAAAGCGCAATGGCGAAATAAAATTCACTCATCAAAATTCACATAAAACGAGCTTAGAATTTACTATTTAGTCAAGACCATGAAACGATCGTTTTTCGGGCTCAACAGACAAAATGAGTACGAAAATTGTCGTACTTTTTAAAATTAAACAAATTATTAATAGAGAAAGATATTTTTCTCTCGACTCGACGAATGTCTTGGAAAATGAAGGAATTGCCAGACGCAACCGGATGCGAGTACAACAAATTTTAATGTACTCTCGCGATGACCTCATTACGACAATCGCTTCTGTATAGGGTGTAACGTTTATGAACCGTTAATTATTGTGATGCGAAAACCCGAGTACATTATCCCGTTAAATGGTTAATGTGTTGGCCTCGCCCGAGATAGCGCATCCCGTAAATAGGATAATAACCCAGGCTAGAAAGATATATCGATAAAGGGTAGTGGAAAATTATACAGGTGAAGTATTGTCAATGTCCCACAAGAGATTCACTTGATCCGAGTTTTAAAATATCGGTCCCGGTACCACGAGCTTTATTATTTCATTACTTCACGACGACCTTTCGGTTTGTGCAACTTTTATCACCGTATACGATCCGCATATCGGAGCCTACTCCGTCCCTATATCGTTGAAAAAAATGGACCGACCAAAATTTCTCAGCAAAATGTGACGGAAAGTGTTTTTCCAGTCGATAAACTTTATTTCTGTCGAATATTCATGGAAATCGGTTGAGTGGTAATCGCGGGAAAAGCGGCCAACACACATCTTGCCGTCGAGGTTTGTTTGTGGATGGACAAGCGGTCTTTATTCGAGAAATTTTAATTGGCGTGCTGCTGCGAATTTGGTACAATTATTCTATCAAATTTCGGAATGACTCGGAATGGGAGAAGATTTTTGAAAAATCAAATTGAAATGAAATTTTGAAAAATAAAATTCCGAAAGGATTCGGTGTTTGTGTTTGATGGAAACAGATTTTATGAATGACACGGGGATGAGGTCCGCGCCTGCTCGGTTCGTGGCGAAGGAAATCGATTTAATTGCGTTGATATCGGGAGTGAAAAGTCAGCGGCGAATGTTTGAACCTTAGAGGCTTTAAATCTTTGCGTCTTTTTCCGTTTCGCCTTAGAAGGGCATACAAGGCAAAGCTATATAATAACATAAGTAGAGTGTGTAGTCGCGCTTAAAGTTTCATCGTCGCATTATTATGTGGGGAACACGAGAGCCCGCTACCCGGGAGGCTGACGGAGGATAAAAATCTCGGTTAACAAGGAAACTACCCCTCGGGCGACCCCCAGTAAACACCCTTGGTCGATCCAAAAAGCTAACGGAGCGCAAACGATTCGACGGCACCTCGTTTTTCCTCTTTAATAGATCACGGCTTCCTCCTGCATGCCCTGCTATTTTATTATTACTCGTGATATTCATGATATTTTTCCAACTCGACTCGAGCTTCAATTTTTTTCAAATTCCGGACCTACTTTTCTATAATGATGAGAATTTTTCGGTTTTTGTTGGGTTGTTGGGTCGGAGTGCGAGGGCGCGAAAGGTGTTTTTTGAGGAGCTTTTGCAAAAGGAGACTATTGAAAAGTGAGGCTGTAAGAGAGTGCGGTTGAGAAATTATGACGGCCGGAAAAGCAGAGAAATGAGAAAAGGTGTTGCTAATTATTTTGAAAATAAACGAGTAGGATTTTATTTGAATTTTGTGGGTTGACTGGTGATGTTGGTATTTGCGAAAAGATGTAAAACTAGAGAAAAAAAAAAAGGTTTCGACATACCAGGGTGACCCTTGTGTGGAAAACCCTCGAGGCGACCGCTTTCAGGCATTTTCGAGGGGTTTGTAAAAATGTTTCCGCGCGGCGGCGGCGATAGCGTGTTACGTCGTTGGACGAAATAACATAGCGCCAGGTTGAGAAAAAGCTCGTGCACAAGATTTCTTTGGTAGCTCGGTTGTACATACAGGTTCGCGCGTTGGGATGAGAGTTTTCAAGTGGTTACGAGCGTTGAGGGAAACTGTTGAAGCAAAGCTTCGATGTGGTTCCCGCCGGGTTGTAACTATATACTCGCGAGCGCGGCGGCATAGCAAAATAAAAAGTGAGAGATCAGGAGCGAGATAGAGCGCGAACCGGAGGAAGAAATTCTCGTTTATTGAAGGCGGGGACGTCAGATAAGAGAGAAAATGTAAGAACTGGACGTTCTTCGTTGGCCAGTTTGTAATTTATAGCTCCAGACCGAGAGACTTCATTTCTTTTCTACGCGCGCTCGCTTTAGTCCTATATTTCTCGTTCCAGACACAAGCGCGCGCGCGGCCAAATCTCTATATACGCAATTTGACTGAAAAAGGCGAAAGGACGTAACTTGGATCGCATTACTTCGAGAATTATCCGAACCGTGCCATTTTATTTGCTACCTCCTGGTGTTTGTATACAAATGGAATGGAAATCTGAGAAGCTTTTTTTCTCTCGCATCCTCTCTTTGCTGCTTCCGTCTCTCGCTTCTTCTTCTTCTTCTTACTTTTGAAATCTTCTTATGCAATGCTCAATATAAAATCTACCGGTCTGTATATAGCGATTCGACGTTTTTTCGTCCTCAATTTCAACGACCGAGACTACTCGTTCTTTTCAATTGATTGCACTTGGATGAGATTGCACAAAGCCACATTTCTTCACTCGCCTTTCCCCTTTCCTTCGCCTCGCTCCCTCTCGCTTTCTTGCCCTCTTCCCTCTTAATGTTTACGGAAAGACGAAACATTAATCTATTTCTTCACGGATTGACGAACCAGCGAGGATGAATAGAAAAAAGAAAAAGAGCGAGGGTGAAAACGAAACTAACCAACCGGCAGGGGTTCCGGCTTCTCGGGATGGAATTTCAAACTGTCAATGAATGAGATTACTCAATCGATAGTGGAAATTGAAAAAGATGCTCAAAGATTGCTATCCCGGTAAATCGAACTTTCTTCTCTAAATTTCTTCCTCGTCCGAGAATATCGAGCTATATAAATATTTTCTGAGAATGGGGAATTTTTTTGTCGACCAAGTTGAAGGCTAATTTTTCATTCGGCAGTTATCGTCACTCGTGGAAAATCCTCTGGGCAGGCTCCGTTGCAATAGCATCGGGAAAAAAAAGGCCAACTCGCAATAAACAATTCGATTGGAATGGGAATGGTCGCGGCGGTGCAGCATTCTGTTGGATGACAAAAAAATCTCGTGGATATCCTCGGAAGAGAGTATCCCTCGTTACAATGGGGAATAAATAATTGAACGTGTCTAGACAGCGTTATCGAGAGACAAGAGGGCAACATCGCGGTATCTCAAACGCGTGGGAAATAAGGAAAGAACTGCCGGAAACGGGGAATAAGTAAGAGCCTGATTGGACGGTTACAAATGTCTATAGTCTTATCGGTATTCCATTTTGGTTCGGCTCGATGATCCAGGATCGAATAAAATTTCTCAAGCAGACAAGGAAACATATTGCAACTTGAAAATGGCCAATGGCTCGGTGAAAGGGAAGGGGATAGGGCGGACGGTTGAAGATCAGGAGGACGTTTTCTCGTCTGGAGCTGTGCTGGGTATAACGAGGTTGTTAAACCTACCCTCGGGAAAAACAACATTCGACGTGATACATTCGAGGAGAAAAACATTTCGATATATTGAGCTGATAATGCTCGAACGGGCCGAATCTTGAATTTTCTACGTGCACAGAATATTTCTCTTCTTTTCCATTTTCATTCACGATCGGAGTGTATACACTCACACCTTGTGCGATCCTACATTTTGGCATTTCAAAACTTTCACGATTTCGACGTTATTGGTGGCTTGGACGATTACCCCAATTTTATATTTCGCTTTATCGGCCTCGTGGCATTGCTAAACTTTGCCCCGATAGCGACATCTCTCTTTATTGTAGACGCCGCTATAATTTCCATCCAATGCGAATCAAATAAATAAGAAAAAATATCTTTCTTTCCAGATTCATCAGAGTGTTTCACGTTAGAATGCCAAAGTTCAAGGGCACGAGGGAAACACGTTGTACAACCCCGAGAACAATCTTGGAGGGTATTTTTTCTGTTTTTTCTTTTTTTTTTTTTTTTTGCCAACCTCGTGAGAGACGGGAAGTAACTCAAGCTTCGCAGAGCAACGGGACGAGGGCGTAAAGCCCAGTGGCCAATTGGAAGTTGGTGTATTTGCAGGTTGTTTAGGGCTGAGGCTTCACTTGGCTACATATTCAGGCATATCCGTGGGAGATACATAAATATATATTTGGATATATGTAGGAGAGCGTGCACGAGTAAATATGCAAAGATATATAGACGGTTATATAATGCGGAGGGAACCACAAGGAATTTGAAACTAGCCACAGTCGGAGGATCAACCGGCCTGAAAGAGAGTAAGGGATGGACGCCGAGAGATGGAGCGCGTAAAGGTCCGAGAGAAAACCATGGAGAGGGAGAGAGAGAGAGAGAGAGAGAGAGAGAGAGAGAGAGGTTGGTTACTTTGGCGCGTACCTTTGAGCCACTTTAATTCTCTTTAACCAGAGACTTCATGAATATTCCATAAGCTTGAACCTAACCGAAAACCACACGGACACACCGTCCAGTAGTCCCTCCATATAGACTAAAACAGGAAACCCATTCCACGAGGTTTCAACGGTGTAGCAGCGAGCCTCCTATTCGCGAGCTTGTTGCGGCTGTGTACTCGGTTGTTTCGCAGCCTCTTTTCACCACCTTTTCCTCGGTATACCCAATTGTTACCAAAAGAACAGTTTCTTGGTAAAGAATTTAAGCAAAATGTGTTTCTCTCCAGCACGAAACTTGAACTTTTTATTTAATCTCTCGATTACGACTTTTCCCACCAAATCGCCCGTAAATAAGTTGCGATACTCTGGTCCAAGTTTGATTAACAACTCGCAGTGAACGGGCATGTTTGTGCGATTCTTTGCTGCATCGAGACGTAAAGAAGCTGATGAGATTTTTCAGATTGTTTTTCTTCTTATTAGCACAGAATTTCTTTTTAGTCTTACTGCTACAGTTGTGCTAAAAAACTCACCTCTTTGTCACCACGTTGATGAACTCGACAGTGCAAAAATGCTGTTTGGCCAATGGCCGTCGTCACGTTCCGAGGCACGTTTTCCTCGAAATAGGGCCATCCGGTCATGTTCTGACCGCCCACCAGTCTGTGATCGCGGACGAACAAACCTGCAAAAACGAACACACACAATTTTAACTCCTTGCACATTTTTAATAATTTAACATTTATCGTTTTATTGTTTAAGTATCGACGCGCCGAGGACACGAATTTTATGCTCGAGTCGTTAACAATCTCCTTGCGAGTGGGTGT
Source organism: Campopleginae sp. 14b (assembly GCA_030522525.1). Taxonomy (NCBI): domain Eukaryota; kingdom Metazoa; phylum Arthropoda; class Insecta; order Hymenoptera; family Ichneumonidae; species Campopleginae sp. 14b. The sequence goes on from JAPYYS010001114.1 coordinate 17,614, forward strand.
TTTTGACGTTGAATTTATTTTATCATTCGAGTCTGGAGCGAAATAACTCGAACCAGAGACTCCGTGGGCAGATTTTAATTAGAATCCTTAGCAATATTTCCAGGGATTCTCATGGTAGCGTCCGTTTATATCATGGACACGAAAATGAGTTGATATTGTCGTTGTTGATTTTTTTCCTTCAACTCGTTTACCGGATGAAAATATCCTGAATAAACTGGCTGCTTTGGAAATGGCCTTCCGAAACGATTGAACTACTGTTTAATTACAACAAGAGCCTGACAGAGACGCGAGACCGGGGAGGAAATAAAATATTCTTCATAAAAGGATAAATGTATTCATCATGCATAATTGAAGAAGCAGCAGGAGATCATTGATATTACTTGGGTCGTCTTCATCGGGATGAATGCTAATTGCCTGTACTTGAAATAATAAAAAAGCATCAGCTGGGAGGAAAAATAATTCGGCGACTGTGCCGCATAATATCGAGGGGAGCGTTTTATATTCTTGCAGTCTTTTCTCTCCGGGCGATAAGACCGGCCTTTATCAAGCTTTTAATTAATGGGGGCACGTGTCGATGAAGCCGAGCTAAAAGTGTATATGCCTCCGACGCAGATCACATTTTCATGAGTTTCTCTCATCCCATCAGCTATACGAGGCTATTTGATTTAGAGATTGGGCTCTCGCAGTTTTTCGCTTTTTATTTACTACATACATACGTCTCGATGCTTACTCTTTACCGCCAAATCGTTTATATCCTCCTGACTCACTCCGATTCGGTAAATATCGGACTGCACTTTCGTTTTTGACGTCACACAAATCCGCAAAATCATGATTTACAGTTTTTATCGGCACGGATGTTGGCTTCAGGTTTTTATAACACGGTTTAGCCGCATCGTTGAAATACTCTCGTACGTCGAGAGTGATTGACGCACAGAGAAATACCACTGCTTCTTTGCTCAATATTTGGGAATCTAGTTTGTTAAGAAATATTTATAATAAACAAGCGGAACGAAGATTGAACTGTTGGGAACGTCAAAACTTTTCGTCCATTAACGTTCCTCGTTCCGTTTGTGAAAAAGTACGTCGAAAAGCGAAAACTGTTGGAAGGTTAGTAACGTCGTTCTAGGAAATGATTTTACGACGAAAACTTGCCAAGAACCATTTAAATAATAATTAAGAAAGCCTTAAATCTTGCCATCTTCTCTACATCTTTGTCTCCTCTCTCTGGCCCGTGAAATCCCGTACCTCCTGCCTTTTCCGCCTTCTTTTGTTTTCACAACTCGATACTAGTTTCGCAAATAATTTTCGCCGTTTCCTCTAGATTAATAGTTGTTGACGATGGCATCGTCCGTACCCCCCGCCTCATCTTTTCCTTATCACACATTTTCCTCATTTCATCCTTTTTCTTCTCCCTTGCGCGTTTACAGCATTCGGACCTTTCGCGGAGCTATTAAACTTGCAACTTTCATCCAACAGATTACTTTTTCGCCAACTTTTATTGAAAAGTCGAGTTTAAACAAATATGAGGCATCGTAATGTTTTCTCCACGTTGGAACAATATATTTCGCTTGCATGGACTGCGTAACGTGTTTACGTTCCCCAAACTTTGCTTTTCGCTTGAAAAAAAGAAAAAAAAAGAAAAAAAGACTTTCGAAAGTCATGTCTCTTGAGGAGCGGAATTATGATTATTTTTCAACATTGAAATGAAATGTATCGTCTAATTGAAAATGCAAGTTCGGGAAGTTGGTTAAATTTCGGAATTTGTGAAATTTAGGTGATATCTAATAGGCAAGGACAAACAATATTCAAAGCGTCGAAACTTGTACGTGGCTTAGACTTGCTTTCCAAAGATCTACAAAGTTCGCGGAGCTCGCATTACGAGACCATTTTGCTCGTGGAAACCTGTGCAGCGTTTAATTGGTTAATGAATCTTTCGAAATAAGGAGAGAACGGGATGTACGGGATGCTACGGATTTTGAGGCGATTTTAAAATCACGAGAACTTTCAACCGACACTTAATATTTTGTGAGACAGTGGCTTCGAGACTGTTTTGTACTTTTCCGGATCGTGTGATGAAAAGTTAGGATAACGCGCTTTCGGAACATGAGACTCGATTTGAAAAGACAATGTCCGATTTATATGAGTTTATTGTGTCGGTGCATAGATATATATTCGTTGTACGAGCCTCTCGGCAAGTTTAGCCGCGGAAGAAAAGTCGAAAGCCCAAGTAACCACATCGACGAGAAGCTGCGAATATAAAGGAACACGATGAGAGGCGGAGGCGAGGGCCAGCTTTACTCGACAAGCGACAATGAAACTTTGATAATCCACGGTGAGCAAAAGATTAATAGGAAAAATTTTCCAACAAGAGGAAAGGAGTGAGAGAGGGAGGAAGAGAAGGAACGATTTTCCGGAGTTTCGCGTGCTCCACATCCCTCCTCTTTATCCGTGAATACCACTCAACATTGTACATTATGTGTAGTTCACATTCTGTTACGATGTATGAGTGTGTGGCTGTATTCCACATATCTATGATATTTATGAGGCTGACTCGGTTGAAACTTGGATGGAACATAACTCTAAATCCCCCGAAATGCTGAGATCCATAAAGCAGACGGTGGTGGAGGAAAAATAAGGGTAAAAGCTTTGGCCGAATTTACGATCAGTTTGTAAGTAAATTGGTGAAAAAAAAAAAAAATTTGAAATAATTTGAGGAATCGAAGGAGACTCGGTGAGTTTTGTTTGTACGATATTGCGAAGGTCATTACGAGGGGCTTCACCTCAGAAGAAGATGGAGCTCGGACGCTTTCGTTTGGCAGGCGAAAATAAAAAATGGCGGTAACGGTTACCTGGAGGTAAAAAAGCAAAAGGAAGATCCAGGGCTTTTGGAATCGACGTGAGCCATTAATTTGTTGGAGCTCGTCGGTATTCCCAGAAGATAACACATTGGCAAGCCCAACTAAGAAGAAGCAGGTCTCTCCGTTCATTCTGCTCGAAGGAGGAAAATTCCCTGGAGAATATCGGCGGCTCATAGAGATTCGCCGAGGGATTTAAAGGAGCAGGCAGCCAAGATTCCGCGTCGAGGCCCTTATCGGTGCGAAGGCAGAGGACAAATTGCCATATGGAATAATTGACGATTCCCGAGAGAATCTCTCCGCTCGTAGGCTGTCTCGTCAAATGGAAGTGTGTCACGTCGACGAACCACGCGAATAATAAACCTGCAAGAAAAAGTAAATTCAATAATTTGCTGTATTTTTTCCGTGGAAATATGGCGATAAACTGTCTCCGTGAACGTAGTACGAACGTAAAGAAGAAAAATTCCATTGGAACGATATGGAAATATGGGAATTTACAGCCAGGAAACGATCCGTGGCAACGCGACACACGAAGAAGTGGGTTCTCAACGATAATCTCTATATCAAACCCTTAACGATGCTAAATAAATTTGAAGAAAAAAGAATAACACAAAATACAAGGCCTTAAATCATCGTTGAACATTCACAGCGGCAGAGAGACCGTATGCATTATGTACAGCGAGTGCATGCGGTAGAAAATTCGAAAGGATGCGGTATTGCCCTCATGTATACGACCACTCTGGCACAACAGTGCCTTTTTTTCGTCTCTCTCTCTCACCGCTGCATTCCCAGCGGCCACAGTTGCTTGTGAAGGGGAAAAGTGCGGGCGAGGAGGAGTTTACGACTGAGAAATAATTTCGCGAGCCGGAAGCGCGTTTCCCCGTGAAAAAGATGGGCTTCCGGGAAAGCCCAACCGCTCCAACCGGGATCTCGAATATTATATGTATATATGGCAGCTTATGCGCCATCCCCGGCTTTGTGCATATCTATACATGCTACCGAAAATCGTTGACGACATTTTCTCGCGAGGGCTCGTTCATCCGGCAAATTCTCCAGCGGATGTGGAATTAAGAGTTTCCTCAAAGATCCTGACTAAAGTGAGCACATGCTTGTGTGCGCGTGAGAAATGCCAAACGCACGATAACAATAACAACCACGGCGACGAACACAATTTCTCTTTCCCTCTTTCCTCTCATTTTTATTAATAAAATCTCCATTTCTCCATTTGAATACCCGAAAACGTTTGGCCCTTAAAATAATAAATATAATTAAAAAAGTAAAAATAACCATTGCTCTTGAAACAATAATTAACGTCAACGGTATTAAATGATTACATCGTTAAAGTGATGCGGATGACGAATGAAATTTGAAGCTAACAAAGCGAATAAGTTGGTAATTAACAGCGGCATGGTCCTCGGTGATGAGAAAAAAAAGCAAAATACACGAGAAAATATTTACGCCGAACGGATCACCCCGTCCGAGCTGAGTAACGACCGAGTGGACGGGAAATGAAAATAATAAAGCTCTTGTATTTTCATGGCTGATTGTCCTAACAAAAGCGAGGCATTTCGTTTTCATGGAAAAATGAAAAATAATCTCAACTATTTGGAATTTTGGGCTTTAATTATTTACTGTATTCTATCGTACATATGTCCGAGCTAGCGACAAAATATCGTACTTCACCTTTCATATGGGATTTGCAAGGAGGCGAAGAGTGAGCGAGTGAGAGAGAGAGAGAGAGAGAGAGAGAGAGCTAATAATCCTAAAGCTCAAACAATGTACTAAAGGAATGATGAAATGGTAGAACAAAGAAGCGACAGACAGGAGAATTCGGTAGCACGAAGCCACAATAATTTATCGGATTTTCCGTCCTTATTTAGCTTGGGAAGGGGAATGGTACATATATCCCGTTCTGGGTTGGCCAAAGTAGACGGGAGAGATGAAGATAGAAGTAAAAAAGAAACCGGAAACCAGAGTCTCGAGATCATTGGGTGGCTTAGGAATGGAGTAGCGGAGAGAAAGGCTGGTGGGTACAGAAGGAGAAAAGGGCACCGCTCTTTTATTGCGTCAAGTATCCTCTTCAGGGAATACCCAATGACAAGAGAAAGATCGAGAGTACGGGGACGAGGTAGGATGAAAAAAAAATACACACACACACACACAGAGAATGGAGAATGGGAATAAGGTCCGTAAGAAGAGAAATTGTGAGTAAAGAAGCATTCGGCAAAGTCAGAAGGGGATGAGCAAATATACGGACGGAAGGAAAATAATCTAATGAAAGGGTTACCATTCTCATATCTCCCATAAATATTCTACAGAATTATTTTTCCCTCTTGATTCAAAAAGATAATGCTTTTCCAAATTTCACTCAATCAGTAAATCGAAACAAAACTAATATAATTCTCGTCATTGCTCAAGGAGACCCGCAGTGTCTTGCCATGGCCGATACTTGCTCCAGCACCACCATCAACTCTAGATAAGGGCAATAACAAAACCTCTACTGACAACAATTACTCAAATGACTTTACGACGTGCAATAATGGAATCAGCCATACAAGTTCATTATGCAGCTCGATTCCATCCCAGCTGAATCGTTTCTTTCCAAGTAGAACGAATAAACGGATCTCAGCCTTAGCCTCAGCTTGACTCAGCCACGCATAGTGAGCGGGAGGAAGTAGAAAAAAATATACAAGTCAGACAGCGAGTTAGTTTGATATCTTTGCCATTGTGCATTCCTCCTGATCCACTTGGGAGAATATTTGGCACACTCTTACCATGCACTTGCGAGCGTCGATGCATAATCGGTGAGTTGAACGGAAATACTAATATCTCTTAAGTGTAGCAGATGGCAAATTGCATTTTGAGAAAATTTGAAGCACGCTGATACTTTTCCATGGATGAATCTGTCGAACAGTTTCTTTCCCTTCTTCTTATCACTCTGCTTCTAGTTATCGATATTCACGGCTCTTTGTCTTTACACTCGGTGATAATGGAGCATTCATGGGTCTGGACAAAGTGAATGTTCCATACATGTCTCCGTTGTGTGTGGAAGAAATCGGCGCGGCGCTAGGGTTTACTAAGATCGTACGTCGCTCAGCTTGAATGGATTCTCCTTGATTCTTCGTCTTCTCACCTTTTCTATTGGTCCAAACTCTTGCATATTTTTTGTCAATCGTAATGACTTGTTGTGGACTTTGTGAGCAAACTAACGGGAGGATCGACTCGAGAAATCTCTGATCGCACGGAAATAGGCACCTGGAAGGTATCGAAAACAAATAAGAAAAAAGCACACGGTGTTGAGACACGCCGCATGATATCCTTGTTGGAAACCAAATTCTTATTCATTGTATACACAAATTTCTTTGCTCGAAACCATTTTTGAGGAAATTTTGAAGTTTTAGCCTGGCAAAGCCTTTTACAGAATTTTTTTCACATTTATTCGCCATCCCCGATGTGTTTGGAGACGAACGTTCGAGAAAACAACAAAATTCACCGGTTCATGAAGCGAAATACGAGAGAATTGAACGAAATCGCAAAAAATCGTTTTTCTCGAAGATTTTGGATATTTGAGGGAAAAAAAATGCACTTACTCTTCTGGGGAGCCGAGGACGACGTGCAACTTGTATTTTACATGAAATTTATATTTCATGGAGAGTATTATGAGTAATTATGAGACTAACGAGATTTTCACTGACCAAACAACTGATAGATGACCTTGGATGAAGCCCAAGAACATTCGAGACACCAGGACGTAACCTGCTGTAGAGGCGATCCATTGTCATTCCGCGCGGCGTGCAATTTCAGGGCATTTGAGTAATTTGTCGTGACTCCTGTCCATAATGGCCAAATTTCCATTGTCGACAATCATCACGAACTCACTTGACGAAACGAACGAGACACTTCGGAGGGAAACAGGTAAACAATGCAGGGAGAATAACAGGACTAACAGACGAAACTTTCGTAATATTTCGATAGTTGCGCGCTGCTGTCGACAGCGATCGAGACGGCATGGCGCCAGCAACAAGTGTGAACTCGGAACACCAGCGTTCCCACAATTCTTGGAATGCTTGAGAACTGGGAACGCTCGAAGCGGAACTGGCCCTCGCGATCGTCTCTTCCTGTTCTTGCCGCTAGCGATAAGTCGGCGTTGGAAAAATATGGCGATACGATTGGCCGAGGGTTCGCGCGTTTTTAAAAAATGTACCTCTTACCCACGCTGCCTCTTGCCCCCGTTGCCCGCTATTGGTGTCCAGTGCCCCGGGGGACGCTGGGAAGCTCGCAACGCTGCGAGCGGGCTTTTTTGCGACTATGCGTTGTCGTGCGTGTGTTGTGTAACAACAAGAGCGTGAGGCGCAGTTATTTTCGCGGACGATCGCGACAATTGTTCAATCATTCGGCGATTTTGAAGCGACGCGTTTTGATTTACGTTTTCCCTTTCATTACATCGCGATTATCATGGTAACTCGGCATATAATTGTTCTCGAGATAATAATTCAATGCGACGAATGCCATTCAGAAAATTGGTGAATTGCTCCGAATAGAAAAGTGGCGTAATTTCGCCTCCACCCGCTGTCGTTGGCTATTGTTCGTGACCGTGCGTTCGTAAGTTGACGGGCTAACTTTGTCGCGTGTCCCCTAATAAGTCGCATCGGTCGTTTAGTTGTGCTAATTATTTGTGATAAAAATGAAATGATCGGAATGAAAATGGCCAGGGAATGTGCACATGCGACGTAGCGGTTTTCTCGATGACATTGGCATCGCGTATTATTTGTCGCGTCAGTGCAACGCGATAAAGAATTGTTTTTTTTTCCTTCGACCGTCGTAGAGTTTCTCTCGCGTTTTATGGACAAAGTATACGCGCGCATGCGCGCCGTTAACCAAAACGATTCAAAGAAGGAAAAGAGAAGGAAATAAATGTATTGTGTGGTGTGGCCGGCGCTGGAAGAAGCCTGGCGCGTACGTATCACAACTCGTGGAGCATTGCGGTGTTTGGAGACGAAAATACGTTGAATGAGAACGCTCGTTTGGATGCTGGTTGGACGATAGTTTCAATTTGAAGAGGCAAGGAGGAAAGAAGGTCAGGAGGGTAGTCGGTATATTATGAGAAAGGGCGCAAGAGAAACGACATCTTTCGTACGTATATCTGAATGTATATATATCGTATGTAAGCAGAAAATCGTCCAGAGAGTCTTCCAGTCCTGTGCCGATTTATTCGTGCAGAAACGAGGAACAATTGAAAGCTAGGGACGCCTTTACCAATGGGCCGAGTTCTATACGAGAGGTTAATGGCGCACGAGCACCTTTCCAGTCCTCCCTCCCTCTGCGCAGCCCCTCGTTTCCCCAAAGCTTTTTTCACCCCGAGCCTCACCCTTTGCCATCCAACTCCTTTATATCTGTACCACCCTTCTTCCGGGACTCGAGCGAACGAGATAAAAGCGCGGTACCGTGTGTCCCATTATTTTCGAATCACTGTCCAAAGTGCCTCGCGGCACTGAATTTTCTGCTATCGCAATATCTATATATATATATATGTATACTATATACACGGCTTTCCACGTCAAATATCTTTCTGGCTTACGAATCTTACCTCCCGGGATTTCATTCGCAACTCGATGTATCGTTCTCGGCACGATCTTCGATCTCCATGCAGCTCTTTCGTAACCGTTTGGTGCACACTTTCTGCAAGCTCCTACACACTGGGTCAATTTGACCCAAGGGCTTTTTCCAATCTTTGCATTCCGGTGAATATTCATGGTTTTTTTTTGTATTGACGTTTTTCCTAGTCGATAATCCATACTCTATGGACCTCAACGAACATTAAATGCTTCAAATATTGGAAAAATTGTTGGGGTCAAATTGACCCAGTGTGTATTCAAAGGGTTAAACAATTTTTTTTCCTAAATTTTCAATGAAATGAAATCGCACGCAGAACTTTTATCAATCAGTATGTCCTGGAGGGGCGGGGGGGGGGGGGGGATAGTTCGCCGCCCCAAAGCCCACACATGCCCCGTTGGAAAAATATTCAACAAATGTGCAAACCTCGGCGTAAGAAAGAAACTATCGCACGTGATTTAGACGAGGGTCGAGGGAGCAACGGAGAAAAATATATAGAGAGTAAGTAGAGAAAGGCTTGCGGGAGGATAAAGAGAAAAAAAAGAGCAGGAACGAGTCAAATTTATCCGATAGAGGAGTCAGGTCACGCACGGAGCCAATAGCATTGCTGCGGTAGGTCCTCTACGAGTAATCCACCAGGTATTGCCGGGTACCAACTTTACTTTGTTTTCTGTCTCCGTTTTTTTATTTCTCCTGCTCTGTCGGTCTTTCTCACTCGCCTATAGTCTGGAGGTTTGTGTATTGGTAAATTGAAATGCCCGAGCGAATAATAGATGTTCCGACAAACCAAAGGAACCGAGAGAAAGAAAAGAAGCGGGGGGGGGGGGAGGGGGCAGGCGAGCAGGAAACCGCGCGCGCGACACGGTAATATACAGAAAAACTCGACGTCGATAAATAATTTTCAGGCTTTAAACTTCTCTCATTCGATTCCATTGAAAATTTCGTCTGTATAGACCGAAGAATACTAAGTTTTATTAAGTACCGAAACAAGTTGAATTGCCTGAGGCAATCCTCCGAGAAGCTTCATTCAATTTTAACCTCCATTCGGAAATAATGCAAAAGAAAACTTGAATTAACCGAAACTTGAAAAACTTACGCTCTCAACTTTCAAACGAAATAACGCTTTCTCGTGCTTTAATCATCGTTTAATCTTGCGCAATATGATTGTTACTGCCTTCTGGTTTTTCAATCGGTCGATCGACTCCCTGCTGTCGTGGTGTCGCTGCTCGTTCATCAGGCTCTCCACACCTCGAGGGACTTGGCGCTCGTGTGTCAAGCAAAATCTTATACGTAGCTTCTTGCTCTTCCCTACCAAATTATTTCACATATTCATTCATAAAATGTATCGCTAGTCACAGGCCAATAGCTCCCCATAATTCATTAACCTTCTAAGAGGCTTTCGAGTTTGCTATATTATAGATAATGCACTCGATTCCCGAGGGCACGGCGAGCATGTGCTCTAAATGTACTTTTAATCAATGGCTTATGGAGCAGCTTTCAGACACTCGCCATGTGTATTTCACAAACGTTAAAGGTCCTTTCTGCTTTATGCATTATATATGTCTATGTCTATGAATATGAAATCCTCTTACATATGTGCCAATGAATCTATGTACATTTATGTAACAATAACTTTCCTCTCAATGGCGTTCACTCACATATTTCTCGTCGCTGCATCGAGTGCGCGTTGCCTTTGCCCTCACTGGTGCGTCTTGTTTCGAGTCTCGTTGCTTTCTTCGGTACGATCAAAGGCCCGGGTCGCAGAGTGGCCGGTTACATCGAGATGAAACGAAAATCAAAGGTTCCGATCGTTTGGAGCGTATCATCGATTTGGCGACGAGAGGACGAAGCATTTTGGGAGTAAAATTTTCTTAATTATCTTTATTAATGTCGACACATGACCAGAAGGATTTGAGCTACTACAATGAGGCTCGAATAAAACTGGATAGACATTTTTTTGGCCTGTACAATCCGCCCTGAGTTGCCATAAATACATAGCCATACACTCGGAGAAGTTTTATGCTGTCGAGTCCGTTGATGCTCTGCGCCCTCGCACAAGCACATCAATCAACCCTATTTATCTTTCTCTCTCTCTCTCTCTCTCTCTCTCTCTCTCTCTCTCTCTCTCTCTCTCTCTCTCTCTAGCTCTTCTCCCCTTCTCTTTGTTTCTCTTCCGTTGTAGTTCGAGCTTCCTCCTATATCGTCCCTCTCGCCTCGTGCCCCACTATATAAATGGACGGTCGTTACGTTTCCCTCCTCAGCGAGCCATTCAACCTCTCGTCGCCATTCCCCCCCTTACTCTTGCATCTTCTTTTTTCGCCCTTTTCCCATTTTCACATTCGCTTTTCTCATTTCCCCACACGCCAACCACTTTTGAAATAAACGATAGCTTTTTGCTGGCCTGCTCTCGCACGCATTCCATCACGAGCATGTATTTCCTATTTTATTCCTTCGAAAATATCAAAATATTGTGGTGCTTGTACTTTTTCTTTTCAAAAATAGATAACGCCACGTTTTTTTTTTGCTCAGAAAAGATAGAGCTCGATTTTCGGTCCTGAATAATAAAATTAGCTCTCAAAAAACTCTTAATTTTGATTTATTATGAAATTTAATGAAACATTTAAATATTCTCCATTAATGCAGTTATTTAAGTTCAATTTTTCACATTCGGTGGCTGCAACGTTTATAGACGCGTGTTCAAATTGGTCCATTGGTGCTGTGCGCGGGAAAAATTGCACCATCGGGCCCCATGTTCATTGTCCAGCTATTCATTGCTCTGGCTAACAGTGTGGCTCATCCAACAATTATTCTACCGTGTTACTCACCTATTTACGGCTCGTTTACCAGCTCCATAAAAATCAATGAAAGTCTTTCGTATTGTGTTGAATTCAAGAACAGCGCTGCGGTATATACAAGGTCGTTATTTCCATGTTATTTCATTAATATTACTCTGTTGATTTAGCAAAGATATCGGTCAGCATCGAAATTATGGTAAAAAGTCGAAAAAATGTATAAAAATTCATCGAACCAAAGTTCGTGCTCCTTTTTTTTCTTCTCCGAATTGCCGGCATATAAAGTAAAAATTTCCAATGGGAATGAAATGAATTTCGAGGAGAAGGAGAAGAAAATGGGGGAAAAAAATGTAAAGAATTTTTCAAAGATCGGTGGTGGCAGCAGGACCGCAGCGAGGCAGGTTTTTATTCGGAGTTGCCATTAAACGACAACACGAAAGTGCATGAGAAAGAGCGTAAGAGTTTGAAAATATTTTGAAGAGCCGTTTCATCTCGGCATCTTACAAGTGATTAATGTTTTAAATGCATTTTAATATTGCGACCTAATTACTCGGCGTGGTAGCAGTATGAATGTTGAGAAGAATGATATTGCCACAAACGGGAGTTGTATAATAGTTGAGAGAAACGAGGAACAAACGAGGGGGCATGCAAACTTGAGTTTTCTACTTCCGGAACGAACTGGCACGTAGACTGTGCGCTTTTGTGTGTCTATGTCGGACTCCGGGCTCTTAGAAAGAGACGAGGGGCGCGCAAAAGCACGATGCGAAATGCACAGAGAATGGACAGTGGTTAAAGTTTTATCAGTCTTTGGCGGGCATTTATGTCCACTTGCCAGACTCCCAAGAAAGCTAACGAAAAAAAAACACACGTACACGTACTATCTCAACTAAAGTGTGCGACACGACGGTTGTCCAGAGGACAGGGGACTGGGGAGGGAGCAAGGAAGGGGGGCTAGGCATCCTTTATACATATATGTGCCGGCGGACGTTATTCCGTTATTTTTGTAAGCCCGGTTGAATGAATGACTCTGGGCATTGAGATTCAACGAAAAATATTTTGTCTGTTCTTTTTTTTTTTTTTCATTCCGAAAATCATGCCAATTTTTGTGAGTGTTGAGTGTTCACTTTTTGGGAGGGGATTGTTTCATTGTCTTGAGCAAATATTGAATCATAACCGTTCGAGTACGCACTGGGTCATTCTGACCCCAACAATTTTGTCACCACGATGAACCAATGTTTCGACATTTTTTTCGTTTTCGTAAAAAAATAAATCTTGGTTACCAAAATGTGGATAATTCAGTAGAGAAATTTCTCCAAAGAAACAATAAAAAGTTCATATTCACCGGATGGTAACGATTTGAAAAACGCACTGGGTCAAATTGACCCAGTGTGTCCTTGTACAAGGTGCATGTGTATTTGAAAAAAAAAAATGCAATCTTCTAGCATTCCACCGATTCAGACTGCAACGTCATTCCCGGGAGCAGTCTTTTGTTTATAATGCTTAGGCTCCTCATTTAATGATAAAGAATAAAGACTCAATAAGGACGCGATGACTTTCCGATCAAAGCTTCCATTCGGAATTGCCGAAATTCGATCGTTGGGTAAGAAAATGGGAATAAACTGTGTTACCGGAAGTTTTACAATTGGACTCTGAGAGGATTTATATCGATGGATATCGGTATAGAAAGCAAGGAAGCGAGATGAAAGGGGGGAGGGGTTACGTGACGGAAGTGAGCTCGAATAACTGATTTCGTGATCGGAATCGTGTTCGGCGAACATTTGCCACGCTCCGATGAACGCACATACAAATACGGAATACGCGGGACCCGTTGAGAAAACAAGTTTCACCCAGCAAATATCTCCAAGGTATAATGGTTATGACGCGTGCATACGCGTACGCCTGCAGAACTGACCGGCAAAAGGGCGTATCTCACGGTCGGTCGAACGATAAATCGTACGATGAATCGTCTCAAATATTTTTTAATCGGATTTCATTTCGATTTTCAATTTTATCGAAATTTTGATCAAATTTTGAAATTTAAATTTTAGAATAATTTGGTGAGCCTGTCGAGTCGAAGTCAGAGAAAGTGGCGAATTGAGAATGAAAATGAATCCGTTTAAAAAAACGGAAATTATCGATGAGAAAGAAATAATAGTAAATAAATGAAAAATGGAAAGGAAAAATGTAGTTGTTGCAGGACAAACGGAAAAACTGTTTCGACGAAAAATTGCTGGAAAGCGAGGGAGCGTCGGTACATGCAACTTTGCGAGGTGCAGGTGCGCGGCCGCCTCGGCCGCCCTGTCTGTTAGTTTTTCCACGCGCTCTACCAACTTTTCGATATAAATTTCCCGGCCCGCTGAGACGTATGTAATTCACTAGCGTTTTTTTGGGCTCGCTGATTGAAGGGAGCAATCATGGATGGTTGGCGTTTGAAGTAGCGAAACGGGCAAAAAAACTTGAAGAAAAACAAGCGAAAAAAAACGACATTATATCCACTCGGTTTTCTCTGACGATGAAACTTCGCCATCGATGTGGTTCTGGTTCCAAGTGAAAAGAGGAAAAAAACGTATAAACAAAAAAAGAAATAAGAAAAATAAAACAAATGAGGAAAGGAAAATGTATGTGGCTGCGGGAGCCGCATGAGTTTCGTGGGAGAGGAGGAGGAGGATGAGAGAAATGGAGGGCCTACATGGAGTATGTACGTTGCTCAATGAGTGATAGAAAAATAATGAGCAAAAGGGTGAAAGTAGAGAAGCTAAGGGGTAGGAAAAAACATTACGAGTGTGTGCGTTTCTGTGTATATTCTATGTGAGGCGATCGCCTTGGATTAAAAGTTGGATGATCCAATGTGTGGTGGTTGGGCGCGATGCAGGGAAGAAGTAAAAAGAACGAGAGAAAAATGGTTTCTCAGCGAATGATCGATGATAAGCGGAAAACGCGTGCTCCAATTATGGATTATGGAGGAAAGTTTGGAAGAAAGAAAAACAGATGGGCTCTAAATATCGTTCCAACATTGCCTCATTTTTCTTATTAATTTACTCGTTCCCTTAACTCATTCGATGCCTATGCAATTATGCAACTTTGCTCTGAATATTGGCCAGAAAAAATGCACAATAATTATGTTAGTGAGCCGATTAGTTATAACCCCAGAGCGGTAATCTTTTTTTTCTTTTTTTTTTGCCTAATCCGGTAGAAGGTTGGGTCATAAATGACCCTGATTTCGAAAAATTCATGTCTCCGGTAAAATTAAACGAATATGTTTCAAGTAGGGCTCATTCTTTTCATTGTTCAATGCGTGATCACGTGAGCCTAGAGGAATTTGAGCTTGACGTCAAAAAATTAGTCAAACATGTGGTAAAACGATGAAAACGGGAGAATGAGGGAGAAAAAGGAGGGGATTTAAGCTCGCCTGAGTTCGTTTTGATCCCAGCAAAATGGTAAATTGGCAAAATTCGCCCTCCAATTGATGCAGTCCTAATGGTCATCAGATTAATCCTCCGAAAAGCACTTTCTTCATCCTCAATTCCTAAAGAGAATGTTTGACATGGCTTGCATTGCTCAACGAGAGATATACACGAGTTAACGAATTCATGGAATTAGCGAGAGCTTTATTTCCAACGAGATGGCAGTTTAGCATCAAATTATTCGTGCATGTTATATACGAGTGAATGAAATTATTGTTACACACACACGGAGATAAGGTTTTACTTGTTTTGGATTAAGCGCGTATCACTTTGGTACAATGAGCACGTTCCTGCTCTGTTTGTTTTAATACGTCTCGAGTCTCGATGAAATTCAGAGACCAAATGAGACGCGTGGGTAAGCTTCAACTTGCGAATTTGCTTATATATCGTACCGGGGCGAGAGCTCTTGGTTGATTATAATGTTTGGGATCTCCTCGAACTCGAGCATCGTCAAAATATATTCGCCGACTGCACACCGGCTCTTTTTGACCCGAAAATTTCCCCCATCATCGATTTTTTGGTAACTAGTTGGAACAAACAAAAAAAAAGAAAAAACGATTATTTACATATTGGGTCAGATTGACCCAATCTGCACTTGTATAGAGGTGTGCACTCAAAGTCAAGAAATATGGCTCGGGGCTGGGAATGGAAAGCTCTAGAGATGGAAATATTTCGAGATTAAGCGATTCGCATTAATTCGTGAAGGGCGCATCATCGGAGTAGAGTCTGCGAACGAAATATAAATGAATTTTCATGCACGTTTGGAGAGGCTTCCGCGGGGAGAATTTGAGCTCATCCAGGCGCGGGCGCGGAGCTTTTCCATTTTAGCACTCTTTCTCTTATTCACTCTATTATCACTCTCATCGCGTTGCCTCGGTCTTATTGCCGCCGTACATTGGTCGAGTAATTGGCCTTTAGTAGGGCGAACACTTAATGAAGTATTTCGCGACATGACGAGAGCGAAAACTGTTGGAATTATAGCACTTTGAGCGAGTCCATTTGTTGGCTATCTCTCTCCCGAGGTTTGTACGATATCATACAAAGAGTTGAAATGGAATTCAACTTTGCACGCTTAAACTGGCAACCTCTCAAACTAACCCCTGCTGCTGCCTCCCTCCCTCCACGTGGCCTCTCAATTTTCCCAACTTTGCCTACTTTTGTCGCTTATTTCTTGAGTGCTCTTCTCTCTTTCCCCTCTGGTCCTCGTTCCTCTTGTAATAATAGCAAGTATGTAACGAGAAGCAGTGTGCGGTAGTCATATTATTACAGTACACTCGAACCATTTCAGCTCAAACTCGACGAAGCGTCTCCTTTTTCATGTTTTCCCGCCTCTTGCCTGATGCCACTTTTTTTTCTCTCTTCAAAAGTTGCAAAACTTTTTTCAACTTCGTAGCTACGTATACAGAGACTCGCAGTGGCAAAGTGCACGGTATACGCGCGCCCAGGAGGTCAAAAAAAGTTAGCAAATCGTCTCGGTCATATTTTACCGCCCGAAGACTCGTATCTCTGTACTCGCCAGAGAAAAGCAGGCCCTTTTTTTTTTAGCTTTCTTCATTTTTACCGCCCATTCGTGCTCCCTAACTCGGCCATGCTCGTAATTTTCTTTTTTTACCTCCGATTTTCTCTTTTCCGAGGGTGTCGCTGTTTCCATGTTCTCTTTCCAGCTTCTTGTTACTCTTTTTTTATAATTTTCCTAAGTATGCACTCGTCGAGGAACTGTGACACGAAGTTTACGAGTATCATGAATCGTCCGTAACATTTTCCCGAGAATGGACCCCCTCAAAATACGTATATCATGTTCGTTGGGGCGATTCTTTACTGCGCCGGATCTCCAAACATTTTAATACCCGCACACCTCGTATTAAATACCCCATAAATATTCAGACTGCTCTGGAGGAATGGCAACTCTCAGTTCCCAGTACGAATTGTGACTGTAAACTCGACTTATTACGACACGAATACGCATGGCGTCTATTTCGCGACGCGGCCACGTACACATTTCTGAGAAGAAAAAGAAAAATTTCAATCCCAGTCACTGTCGGCAGTGACAAGTTCGCTGGAAACAAAAAAAAATAGCAGTTTTGGCCCTGACGATAAATCGATAATTTGCCACGTTTCCACGACGTTTAATCCTTCGAGTGCATCTTGGGTCAATCTGACCCAAGGCGTTTTTTAAATCTCGTCGTATTCCCGTTGCCATTTACATTTTCGAATAATCCAGTATAGTAATCCGCAGTTAAGTATCGAAATAATGAATGAAAAATAGATTTATCGTGTAATTACAACGCGAGATGGAAAATTCAGTATCATAAGATTCCGGTATATGGAGAGACGATGTGCTTTTACCGCTTTCCACCGCGATGGACTTTGCTAATTAACATTCGATAATAGCGCGGGGCGGTATGAAAATTCCTCGTACAGAGTTGATCATGTTCGAGTACGATACACCGTTCGATACTGACGGTGCAGCATCAATGGGACACGAGAGTTCTGTGTGCGCTGTAATTTACGCGTCCCTTCTTCATATCGCTAGAGTCTCGACTCTTTCCTTCTGCTCGCTCTTCTCCCATTTTCCTCTATCGGTCTCTTTATTCGGCTCACACATATAGATCTCGGTATACGCGCTCTCGTAAAGCACACTCGAAAATTCGATTAATCCTGACCGATTTCGTACAGCCTATCGGCAAGATTCATCGATACATTCGCGAGATACGTTTTGTGCGCGAGCTGACTCTCAAGTTCCTGGAGGATTTGATGCGTCGAATGCCTCGTTGATTGGCATTCCGCGATATAACAAGCTCCTGCCAAGTATGCAGATTACATTCACCCACTGCAGTGCTCGTACGAGCAGCCTCAATAGGCCGCTCCAACGCATATGCAAGGGCCGGTGTCTTTATCGCGGTGGCGATATCTTCGTTATTATACCTGCTTCGATAAAAATTCGAAAAAATCCTCAAACGTGCCTGCTTCGAGCTTCTCGAGTGTATGCGTGCGTGCTGCTCCGAAATCTCTTCAAACTGTCTGAGTACCTGTCATAATGGCTGCTGTAATAAAGATTAATAAGACACTCAAATTCGCAACCTTGCGATCCAACGAAAATGACCTTTTTCCCTTCATTATTCCTTCAATTTTGAAAATCATGCCAATTTTCTAAGAATCTTGTGATTTATCCGAGGAAAAATGCAATTATGCAAACTTCATTATCGTTGAAGATTGCCAATCCGAAAAGGTGACATGCGCATAAGATTGTAGCAATTCGATTTATTTTTCAAACGTTTTTTTAATATTTTTTTTTCTTTTAAGACGAAGAAGGAAATTCAAGTTTCGAACTAACCGATCGATCATTCGCTGAGAAATTTTCTCTGTTTTTCGTGCCATGGCGGCCTATAAATAACGGCAAAATGTGTAAATAGCTGTCAAAAGCTTGATGCACTGTCGATAGCGCGGGAGCGAACGATCTGCTGCGCGATAACATTGCGTGATATAGGGGAAAATGAGGGTGATGCGATAAATCGAATACGAGAGAACACGACGCGACGCCGCCCGCGTATCGCGATATAAATTTTTTCCTTTCAGCCGGTGATACAAAGATTCGAGGGTCGTGGCGGCAGCATCAGACTCCTTATTACTTAAGAATACGACAGGCTGGCAGTTTAATTAAATATTTTTAATTACTTTGCATCAAAAGAGTGTATCGTGTCTACTTTCGTAAAGAAAATAAATTATGAAGTATACGAAACTCGGGAGAGCAAGAATTCCCTAATTAGCACTTGGTATTGATTACTTTTTTTCAAAGCTCAGAGAGCAACGCCAATTTCGGCGAATAAATTTTCGCAGCGAAAGAGCCGACGGACAAAAACATCGTTTTTATCTTTATGAATTTGCGCGGTTACGTAAAACGTATCGCGGCGGGAGCCTGCAACAATTATAAAACGCGTTTCTCGATAAATTCAACATCGAAGCTATATCGGAGTCGAAGGAGGTCCTTGCTGCAAAATTAAGCAATGAGGCACGTTTGGATATTTATAATATGCTCGGGGAGTTGAAAAAATTTGATCACTGGGCGCCGAGAATTATGGAGTTGGCTTATTTGAATAGCCAAAGTTGAGGGAATAATATCATTATGGAAGCTAAAGACTAATTCGATTATTCGAAGCTCAGAAGTATATAGGACTTTGGTCCCCTTTACACTGAGACTTACTAACGAGGCTCGAAATATTGTACACGAAAAGCGTGAGCTGTCTTAGCGAATTTTATAGGGAGACTCGAAATTTCCTACCCTAATTAAAATTCAACGTAATTCCTGGATAAATAATTCGCTAAATATGTGCCTCCTTATGATGTTAATGTTATTAATACGTAACCCGTAAAAAAAAAAAAAACGTATTTTCATTTGGTTATTAAATATATGAAGGTTGGCATTCGTTTGTTAGCGACAGGGCGGGCAAAGAAAATGAGGTCGAGTCCCCAACGAGAAATTCAGCCTGGCCACATTTTCCGTGGCGTATACGTGTACGGTACGGAAGCGGAGGAGGCGAGGGAGGGGGAGGAATGGCATGCAGAAAGGAAGAGAGAGAGAGAGAGAGAGAGCGAGGAAGAAAGTGAGAGACAACGAAGAGGGAACTTGGTCCAAAAACTTTCAATTGTAGCAGCAACGATCGTAGACCGCAAGAGCCACAGTGCAAAGCGTTTTCTCTCTCGCTCTCACCGATTTCCTCCTCTCATTTATCGCCCGACGACGCCCAGCTGTTTTGAATTTAACGCTGGAACGCCGCAACAGCAGTCAGCCACGAGAGACGGTTTATGCTATCGTCCGAGCATGTAATTAAAAGAAAAACAAATAAAAAAAACTAAAGTTAAGAGGCACAAGGAATAAGCAGCATATCGCTAAGCCAGCGATGCTTGACCAACTTTTCAAAAACATACTGCCATGTTTTACAAGCATCGCCAATGTTTGTACATTTCTATAGAAATTAAAATACAAATATCGCAGAGTTATTCCAATAACTTCGGCTACGAATACGAGGCGTAATTTGTCTTCTCGCGAGCGCTCAAGTTTCCGACTCCATAGAAATTGCGAGACAAAAATAAACTCTTCGTGTTTTTCCTACGCGTGAAAAAAAATCCAGAGTAGTCTGTTGTTGATCACGTGATACTTTGTACAACTTGCACGTCCAATTTGTAATAAAAGCTCGTAAGCATTGTTGGGCATACGGAGTGTTCACCTGAACTGAGCAAATCCCACAATTGATCGTGACAAAAGCCCCCGAACTTTGGGGCGATAAAAAAAATTCCATCAAAATATAATGGGCACAAAATTCCGAAGCCCGTACAGCAACAATGACCCTTATACGAAGATTCCAGTCAATATTACCTCTCGTGTTTTTATTGGCTCGATCTTCCTCTATCGATGGATTATTCATTTCCGGACAACATTGACGCGCGGCTGCTTTTCGCTGATATCGTAAGCACGCTGCTGCGGGCCGGTAGAGTCTCGCAAAAACAAAATCGAGAATCGGAGCAGTCCATTATAGGCCAGTTGGAAAAAGAGCGTGAAAACGTGCGATTGCTCTCGCAAAGTCCGCTACTTCGGTCCGAGAGGCGAGACGTTGCATTCCAATTGGAGCAAACACACGCGGGGGGAGCAAAGAACAAGAGGATTGTGCAGTGCTTGGTGTATTATCCTATACGTCGCTGGTCGAGTATATGCGAGCGTTGGGATATTGCTGGCTTGAGGGATGAACTCTGATGATAAAGGAGTCCGAGATACGGTGACAGCAGGAGAAGGGAGGACCAGTCGAGAAGGCGGACCAAGGTCCAACTTGAAATATATATACATGGGGGATATCAGAGACGGAGAGAGGGGAGAAGGGGGGGAGGAATAGGAAGTCAATGCTCTTGGTGTACCGAGCACGTGTATTCAGGAACAATACAGCCAGTGCCTAGTTCACCAAAGATAATTACATGTCTCTGCGTCATATTATTATTGTTGCGACGGCCTATTGTTGAAATCCTCTGTTACAATACAATGGTTCATACGAGGGGAAGCGGGAGAGCTAAAGCAAGAGAGGAGGGAGAGTTTCTCGTAGCTCTGGGTACCCGGCGGTCCGTGGCTCTATGTATTGGCCAGCAGCAGCCACATAGGTACATCGGAATCCAAACAACAAAAGGAGAGACTACGTTCCTTCTTGTGCAAAGTAAAATTTGTCAGTTTGGCCCTTTTGTTTGCGGGCTGAGGTTCGACAAAACATTCCCGCGCATACATCTATAGATATTCGGGGAATGGAGAACAACCTCTTGGCCTATCTGTCTGCTCCTGTTGGTTTGGGGAACAAGATTCACCGCATTTGGTGCATTGTTCAACAATTTGTTCGGCCAGGAGCAGGACGTTTCGTCGTGACCTTTCGACACACGCTTACTTATTCTCTTGGACGAACGAAGCTTTTCTTCTTCGTATATAAAACGTGCTCAGCCACCCTACAATCTTACCAACTATTAACATCGCTATACATGTGTATATATTTATGTAGGCGCGTGATACACATGTTTTTGTGTTGGTTCGAGGAAGCCCCCGGAGTTATAATCTCAATTGTCGTCGTTGTCACAACGGGGGAGTTTATATAACGCCTGAGAGGAAAGGTGAGCTTTAAGTTCCGGCAATTCGACGAAACGACCCGCGGGGATGAAACTCCTGAATTATGTGTCTCTCTGATGTCTATGTATGTATGTTATATATGTTTTGTAAGAAATTAGAACAGGACCACTTCAGTATGAGACTCGTGACACTTCTCTTCCAAGTGCATGTCGTCGACTTTGTTAAAATTTAACGACGATTAAATTACTAATTAAAATGTTCCGAGGAAAAAGCCCGACGGCGATGAGCAAGACGGCGGACGATGATTTTTTTTCCTTCATTCCATTTTTACGATATACCGAATTACATTGTTTTTAAGAAAAGGCGGAATAGATTTTATTTGTTTGTCATTTTCTTTTCGACTTGGGGAGAAACTTGACGACTGATTGAACTTATGCTGTAATGAATTTTTTCCTCTGGTTCATGTTGTTCGCAGCTTCGAAACGATATTTTCATAAATTGCTGTTACATCTTCATTCACAAGTTACTCTCGGTTTAATTAATTGATCGCCTTGTCATCCATAGATTAAATTTGCTGTCGCGCCATTGAGAGAAAAAGAGGAGGGAAAAATAAATAGAAAAATGTAGGGAAATTATAAAACGAAAAAAAAAAAACGGAAATTCTTCTCCGCGATGAATACTTAACGGCTTCTTATGTTTAATCTTGCCATTTCTGAATAAAGTTTCCTCCTCATAACCAACCGGAGACGACGACCCCCTCGAGGGTATTTACTTTATTCAATCTCTCCTAGTGCTGCTGCTCAGACTAGCAGAGAAAACGTTCGGCGAGTACACAAGCGCTTGCCACTTGGAAGGATACAGCTAGCTCGCCGGTGCATTACATCCTCTTCGGGCGAGTCACGTTCTAACGAATAACTTAATCAACATGCTCAATACTCCTTTCGTATAATCATCACGACTATTATCCGAGCAGAAGGGGGCGGTCGGTTGGATGTGGATTTTCACATCTACGACGAACTTTGTGCTCAACCGATCGTTTAATTTTATTTTCACTGGATTATTTATAGGCCAATTATTATCTCAATTAATTCATTAACGAAAAGAGTTTCTAACTTTTTTTCGCACTACCCGACGAATAAGATGCTTCTGGGGCTTGCGTTCGATGCTTCGGGTTTCATAATCATTTGGACGATGTACAGTGTCGAAAAAAGGGCGTAAAATGTAATTTTTCTTCAACAATTTGAAGGCGAGACGAGGAGGAGACATTCATATCGCGGACTTCGTTGGAAAACATCTCCGCACATATCCATAATAAATCATTGAAACGCGAACAGCTTTGAGATTGCAAGAATTTTAGGGGATATCTATGCCGCTCAGTTACCAAGGGAAAAGAATAAAACATGAAAGATAAAAAGAGAAGCATGCCACCCCTCATGATGCTCCATGTGCGACGATCCAATCTCGGATTCCTCGCTGATTTTCGAGCTCTCGTCGACCGTTGAAAAATTCAAATGCTTATTCATGCGGCTAAAATATTTGTGGCCGATAAAACATCAATTTTTCAAGCGCGGCTGGACATCTGGCTGGACTTTTTCCATACGTCGGAATGCCTATATTTATTGTGTATAATGAACAAACATCGGAAACTCGATTCTCATGCAGCGTCTGAGAATTTAATTACAAAATATCTATTAAAGCGCGGTTGTTATATCAATTGATAACCCGCGTTGTATGTGAATTGATTGGCAAGTTCGCGCTGCATCGATGCGTGACGGTGGCTTCGGCGGAAATAATGAGGAAAGCGCATCAATCATGCACAATGCCATGTGTTTTGTATTCTTTGGTGAATAATGAAACAATAGATCTATGGAAAAAGAGAGAGGGAGAGAAAAGAAGAGAGCATAAAGTTTAGGTGCAATAAGGATGCTGCGGCTTCAGCAGCGTTTCACCCACACGCTTAATCGAACCCCGCAGTTTTCCTCTTTAGCCTTTTACTCTTTTTTCTCTTCTTCTCACACTCACTCAATACTGTTTTCATGGAAAATCTCGATCGCAATATGTACGTCTATCAATCTGGGTCATGTGGATAACGAGCTCTCGACTATCGCCATGCATCTCCGTCTCTCTCTCGCTCCCTTCATTTTTACTTCTTTCTGCTTTTTACCTACCGCGCGGTACGAGATACCTATATAGTTTAATACAATGGAAAAGAGGCACGGCCACATTTTCCATCAAGGCTATCAAATATTTCAGTAAATATACAAATATGTGTCGACAATTTTGAGAAATCAGCAGAATAATCTGACGCTGTTTTGCCTTTCTCTACCGCGAGTTGCTGCAACACCCTATGCCCAATATATCGCCCTTTATCCATCCAGGCTCTTGAAAATATTGAATTTTAACCCTAGAAAACAAAAATGACCCCAACTTTGAAAAAATCATATCCCCGGTGAATTTTAACGAGGAGTGTTCAATTTGGGCTTGTTCTTTTCGTTTTTTAATGCCGGATCGCCTAAGCCCGGAGCAATTTTGCTTACAGTACAAAAATTACTTAAAAATGCGGTAAAAAACGGGCGACCAAAGGGATAACGGGCGGGGGATTCAGGGTCGCCTGCGAGGTCTCGTTTTTGACTCCAGATTACCGTTCAGGGTTAGAAAATAAACACATTCTTAATGGAGCACGAATGCAAATTGATGAATAAAATTATTTACCTGCAGGATTAGGATAGAAAATCGGGCAAGGACTTTGAGGACAAGTTTTCAGATGGAAAGGTTGCGGTGTAAAAGTTACGCGACGTTGATATTCGAAAGAAACAGGAAATTATGTAATTCTTGGCTTTTGGCGAGGTGTACGATGGTAAATGGAGAGATTTCTCGTTACGTTGCTCGCGTTCATTGAAGCGTGCAGTGAGCAAGCCCAAGATCACAGGTGTCCGTATCACGATATCGAATAGCTTTATTGAAGAGAGGGAACGGGTGATCCAAAGAGGAGGCCGAGTCCGTCCAAACCGAGCGAGGCATAATAATCTACACGTTGATCCGGATAACAAGCGTGGCAGACTGAACCTCCCGCCATCGATGGATTATGCAACACACAGCGAGTGCAACACTCGTACACGTATATATGTGCGGAAATAGTTTGGGGCTGAGAGGGAGCAGAGAGACGAAGGAGACAAGGCAAGTATTAGATTGGCGCCAGATCACGTTCAACGTTGGTCTCCGTTCACCCCGCGCCTCTTCGCTTTCCGCATCGAGAGGGCTTAAGCCTGATGCCGGCGAAAAAAACTTTATCTTCGTAATATTCGAAAGAGCAGCTCCGCGAGGATCATGTTCCTCACAATCAGGGCTCGATAAATGAGCTTTTCCGACTCTCGATCTTTTCATCTTTCCCCTTATTATATCTAATCCTACGTACTGCCATTCGGGCAACAAAATAGCTCGATTAATATATATTATAGACGAAATATTTGTGAAGGTTAAATCAACTGCTATATTCTCATACAGCTTGCCTATTTGAATGTTGATGAGCTAAAACTCGATCAATCGCGACGTCGCTCGTCGCTGTATTCGAAAAGTGAAGAATGTTTTTAATGGAAAATGTATTATCAGTTTCGATTAAAGAGCTGACGCGTGAGAATTCTTTGCCGTGGCCTGAATCGAAGGTTTTCCGCACGATGACGGCCAAAACATAATATTGGCGTCTGCTCGATATTCTTTCTTTCGAGAAGCTGAACGAAACTTCGATCGGCCTTTTTATTAATACGAAAAAAAAAAAAGAAAAACTTTTTCCAAGGGTATCGATCCGTGTTAATTTCCGGTCGATTGAAAAATAAATGCGCGACACTTTGTCCCCGAAAACACTTGATCGTGCGAATAGCTAACCGAAAGACAAAGTTAAGTCGATTTAGCGAGGCTCTCGCGCGGGGGAACCTCGACTACACTGGCAACCTATCGAGACGGTTCACCCTAATCCGTAAGCACTTAGGGTAAGTAGCTGGGTTATCGCATATACATGCATATCCACGAATTCATATAAATATATACAAAAGCGAAGGTCGTCGGGGGGTTGTGACGAATTTCTTTGGGTCAATTGGGTCGTTGGTAACGCGCCCTACTAGAAATCCGCTAGGCTAAAACTTGTTTGGTCCTAGCGGCGAGCCAGCGGCCGCTGTCTAGCGTAGTTTTGACTCGTTTCCGGCTAGCTAGCGGCGGTCCCACTACTACTCGACAGTAACTAGCAGCGACGGAATTGTTTTTCTCGATATGAAGTTCAGATAGAGTTCTCTCTGCACGCCTACCCTTCGTACTCTAACCCAAAAAAAGCACGCTTTCCCGTACTTTTGCGTAAGAGTGCAGTCTCGCCTCGCTGTCCCTAGTTTTTACGCGCTCGAAGGGCTTTTGGGGTCCGATGCTTACTGCATATAAAAATAGAATAAAATGACAGACAAAAATCGAAAATTCAACAACAACTTGGCATGATATCAAAAAAAATCAACAATTGTTGATCAAGAGTTATTAACAAAGTGTGTCAAAAAATAACTTTGCAATAACTTTTCGGTGATTTGTTTTTTTCGTCCGAATTAAGTGTTAATTAAGTATTCGGAAAGTTCACACATTTTTTTCGAATCGTTTAATGGTTTTGAAATTTCAATAAATATTGACCAGTATAATTAATAATTAGTTCATTTTCTTGTGGTCATGAATAAATCTTTCTGAAGTTTTCTGCTTCAGA
>JAPYYS010001115.1:0-27306 GCA_030522525.1 Campopleginae sp. 14b
CCAAATTCACTTGTCACCGTAGCAAAAATTTTGCTCCAGCGGCACGGCATTTGCTACTCCGACAAATCTGTCGTCGATTTGCGTTTTTCGTTCTCGTAGAAAATATTATATTGCTACTATAAGGAAAATTATGCTACGGGTGCTTGAGGCTTTGCTGTTGTAACTAAAAGAAGATTAGCAAAGGATCTTTCGCTGTTACAACATCCCCATTTCTCTCCGTGAAGACAAATTATTCGATACTCAGTCGAATTCTGCAGAAACTTGAATTAATACGTTTTAATTTTTGAAAAAACTTAAGTGTCCCACCAATACTTCGATTCAACTTTGAAACTTTTCCCTTGAAGTTGAATGATTAGCTGCAAACGATACGTTCATTTTTTTACATGAAAGAATATCTTGTAACTTTGAAAATCGCAACGCAAATGATGATCATGTTTGCAGCTACTCTCTCGAGATTGTAACTTTACTGTAATTATTATAAATTGTCTTGTTGAGCTTTTGACACTTTCTTCGAGGAAATGAATGTAACATATTTATCTTATGAATCTTGCGATTAATATAGCTACGAAATATTCCCTTCGTTCAATGACATCGGCATTGTCTGACTAAGTACAAGCACTACTACTCCCTGCATTACTTGTTGATCTGTCTGATCGAAGTACCACTAAATGGGAGCTCGTATAGAACAGTATGAAATCGTGGAAGCAACGAGGTAGATTAGTGATGTTATATCACTGGAGAGAATAGAAGACGAGGATGAGGGAGTAAAGACAATGACGGGAAACGTGATCGATGCGGTTCTTTGGATCCCGAGCCAATTATCAAACAATCGCTGGGTCGCTAAGGCGACGATACGAAAAGCTTGTCATGGCCAAGAAGATATACAAGAAATACCGGATGTCATGACCTCCACCAAATAACGATTACTCAAACCTTTATCCGTTATTTATATTCCCTTGATTCCATCGACACATGATTTTATAATGTCAAACAAATACGAGAATTAAATTTTAAATAATATTTAGTGATTATATCCATGGATTAAATCGTCCTGCGATGCACTCGGAGATTTGTAAAGTAAACTCACTTCTGATTTCTCATCTTATACGATAGAAATGAAAATTGTGAAGCGACCGAAAAAACATCTATTGAATATCGAGTATTATATGATGGAATAAATATCGCCCGAAAGGCTCTCAAGCACAAAAGCTAGTGGTTCATTGAAAATCGAACATTTTGATGCGATTCTAAGAAAGGAAAGGGCTCAATGGGACTCCCTACAAAAGGTACCAAGAGCTCCAATACAAAAGAAAAAAATCTCACTTTTTCATTAAAGTACAATGACAGCTGGTCGGAGATAGGATTTGCTTAATTTAATATAACGTCGGGGTAACTTTGTGCCCAGTCGCGAAAAAAAAGGAGAACAATGGTAAATGAAGGATCGACTGTATACTAAATAAGAGAATAAAAAATTGGAAGGCGCCTTGTTATATTTTTATTTAGGAAAGAGTTTCTTCGTAAGAATTTCTTGAAAAAAGTCGTAAAACATTCATTGTTATTCCTCTCTGAGCGAGAATATTTTTTCATTCATTACACCAACGATTTGTTGGCAATTGTTCAAAAAAAAAAGGTCACAATAAAACCGAATGCCACAGTTGGATAAAAGTTCTGATCGGACGATGGCGATTCAATCAGATAAATTCACGTGTTTGCTTATTACAAAATAAAGAGTGAGTGAATCGATTTGGACATGGATTCCGATCGTAGGTATTAACAATATTACTCTCGATGTAAATAAATTCAATATTTTTGCAGCGTTTCCAGCAATAGTCATCGGGATTTTGTGGTGAGAAGAAAATTGGGTCAAGTAGATCAAGGTGAATGAAATTCTTGCTGGTCGAATAAGGACACGAGAGACTTGTATCAAGTTCACGGTCATTGAGCTGTCGAGAAACCAGCAAAGATATATACGACACGGATAACAGATTGCATGTATTATATTATTATCAAGAGATCAGATCCTGCATGCCATTGCTAATACTCAAAACCCTGATCAGCCTTGGCACCAAATAGTAAAACTTTTTCAGAACTTGTCAACCACACGCGTGTCGCTTCACGTGGATTAACGATTAGTCTACGATTACTAAAATTCCTCTTGTCGGAATTTGTCGTAAACTCGTTGGAGAGAAATTGATTGACTGCTCGTTCTTTTCTCTTTCCACGACTGAATTTATTCGTTGTAGCTCATATTGATTTGGACGTCATGATTGAATTATTTTCTCATCGATATCCATTTATGCGTTGATCAACAATGAGAGTCTATTTAAAAAAATGAAATAATAATGAAACGATGATGCTGATTCCTCATACTGTGCTTTCACGTTTGATCATTTGTAGCGCTTTCGAAAGTACTGTTCGCTGTCACGTACGGGATGTGTACTAATCCATAATAATTATATGACACGCGATTCAAAGGTGTCACCAGGCGAGCCAGCAATCGAACTTCTCGGAATTAATAATTTCGACGAGGGTTTGAACTCTTGTGAAATTAACTTACTGCGGAGACCATGAAGTGCATGAAAATTTGTGAACCTCAATAACGTACCATTCAAGCGACCAGGAATAGCAGCTGTCAATCCCACGATGTTTATTATCACTACACTCACGATAATCCTCGTCATGTTACAAGTGTTTTTTTAACTAATTTTCCACTAATTAATTCGCGAAATGAATACTTATAACTCTGTCATGAGTTTCGGATGAAGTCGAGCACTAAACATACCAAGTTAACCTGTAATAAATCACGTACGTTTTCACTTGCAATTAAATGATTCCACTTTCCAATTAACAATCATCGTAATGATCCAAATGTGAAAAAAAACGATCGGTTTTCACAAGCAAACAAATATTATTTCTGCGGTTTAGACTTTTAACCTAGTCAGGAATGAATTGGTCATGATGAGCTAATATTGAGAAAATGTGCGAATTCGATCGCGATGCAGAATCTCGCACGACCAACGGGTGAATGTCTCAACAGAACGCAGCATTAACATACACACCGTCCTCTCTATGGTTTCGAGACTCGCTCTCACTTGAGTACCGGATAGGCACGAAAAAAAAGAACCGCACGGGGTCTCGATCACGAGAATTCGTTCTTAACCGGTATTGAGAATTTTTGTACAATTATAAATTCGAATCCCCCTCACTTAAAGAATTCGTCAACGAGTTAAACTCAATCCAGTGCATAACAGGTATTGAAGTATGGTATCGTTATTCAGATCTTAGGATTTACAATGTGAACGATTTTTTTATGGCTTTTCGAGTCGAAAAAAATCTATAAGATGATTCGAAAGTTTATTGGATTTCGAATCAGTGTGAATACAGTCAGCTAAAGCTAGACATGATTTTTTTGGGTTGATGAAACGAAAAGTATCGCGAAAAAAATCGCACCGTTCGAGTCAAAGTTGATAAAATTTCAGAGCTTGATTCCGCATTGAAAAATTAATCTAATGAGTCGTCATGATTAGGGAATTCTCGAACTCTAATTTCTCACGGGATAGGCAAAGTCTTGAAAAACTTTGATTCGTTAACTATTTATTCGAGAAATTCAACAAAAGAAAACGGTCGTGCGACATCCGATAGATATATTGAAAATATTGAAAAACGAGAAGGGTGGTTAATACTCGAGCAACGCGAGCAGGGCGAATTCCTTCGACTGCTTCGAGTATCTTTAAATATGTTTCTATTTATGATTTTCCACACAAACGTAGATATGTCAGAAATAAAAACGGAGATCCGATCGACTTTTTTCGATGAAACTTATTTACTTGCTAGAAAATAAACACGACTCGCGTCCCTGCGTAATAAAACCTTCTAAGCCGACCGACGATCGACTACTGAGTGGCTGCACCACAAGCCATTCGCTTTTTCAATCGGTATTCCTCAACGTTCACGACCTTCACCAACTGTTTCATTAGGCTCTTCCCGCGTGGGACTACCGGTATTTCGCTAATATCCGGAACGACACCAAAATATTCTGATTTTACAAAACGTTATGTTATTCATCCGAAGCAGGATATTAAAAAATAAAAAAAAGTGGGGAGACAAGGAAAATCTATGATTTCTCAAAAATTGATTCAGGCTCGACGTGCTAGCAGAATTTTTCAACCTTTTGGCAGTTTCTCGATACCTACTATTACCGTAATGTCAGGTTTACGTAATCCGGTTTACCATCGGGTTACGATTCCTAGGGAATTCTTTACTAGAAGGAAAATATTGACATTTATTATTTGCTAGTTGCGCATACATTTTGTCTATTAACATGTATATTTTTGAATTTTGATTTTGTGTCAGACACTTTTATCAAAGTCATTCAACGTGGGCGGTGCGTTTTGAAAAGGTCGGCGATGATGGAAGAATTTTCGTGATAACTCACTTCCGGGAGTAACTCGGGAGTATTTTATTCCTTTTAATATATATTTAGTATCAGGATTTATGGAAAATCGTTAGTTCTACAATGCCTGAATCTCGAGTCCATTATTTGAAATTAATGATTCCGCAATTAACGAAATATAATACTAACAATATGTTTATTTCAATTAGTGAGTGAAATTCTGGAGTACAGTTCAGTCGAGGGTACTCGTGATGTTAAATTATACGGAGCTACGAGTGATTTACTTTAATGAGAGCTAAACGGAATCGGTTTTATAATTCGTTAGTGACGATCGTTCATATTGGCCAGTTAAATTTATTCCTCGAGTATGAAATAGAAATTTAAATTTCGCCGCGAAAGATTTTTTATCCTCTCTGGCGTTTGATTTTTCTCGAGACTGTCGAATCATCCTAATGTCGAATGATGAGTGTGTTAATCAGTGACATTGGTGAACGGATACAGCAGCATCAACAGGCACCATGATATGAAGCAGAATAGGCAGCGTTAGCGAGAGAAAAGTTATTTGAGGAAGAAATCTTTCGCAATGAGCCGTTAAAAAGAAATGAAAAAAATCTCATCATTGTGTACAACGCGATGAGCACATCTCGATGGTATGTCGGCCTCATTTCAAGTCGATATTCACGTTTTCGAATAAAGATTATGTCAGTGCTGGACCAAAATCTATTGTGCAAAACAACTGTATTTCGAGACCGCGAAGGAGGTCAAGAGTGACCCACGCATGACCCAGAGAATCGTCAATGTCCTTTCCATAATGCAAAAACGTTTCGGACGATTGTCATTTTTGGTCACTAAATTAAAAAAAAAAAAGAAACCAAAAGAAAGCTTCAACCATTGTTGTTCGTATTGTCTGGATGAATTGATCATTGTTTTACTCGTCACTGGTAGATGAGCCATTGCCTTTAAAGTAGATTTGAAATTTTGATCAATGATGGCGCGTGCTCGAATCGACCAAGTCAGCGGAGAGTTCTTCTCAACGTCAACAGTAGAAAATGAAAGTCGAGATTCCACCTGGACGTGTAACGTTTGCTGGTGTGTATGACCAACATAGTCTGTAGTGCGGTGAAGTCCAGGCGTCAGCCCGAGACGTTGGGATGTGTTGCAACCGCAGGGTCACGCTAGAAAGGCGCTTTCGTGTATGCATACACTCTCGAAGCGTCCACCTTAAAAAGTTTGGAGTTGTACAACGCTCGAAATCAGCACGACCACTTATTTTGCTATCGAAAATTACCAAAAAAGGTTTATTGCAAGTTCGGGAATAACAAAATACTCCGAAAAGCGATTCCATAACGTTTCTAATTCGCTCGGAATTGAAAAACGATAACATCTTGAACGTGACACGGAATCCATGTCGAAAGCGGCACGAAAAAAGGCCGTAACTTGCCACCAAGAAATGCTTCTTATTCGGTCATCTCAACGTAGAAAAGGAGTTTTGAGATCTCTCGAAAGTGATGTCAGGATTTTTATAATTCGTGGTGAAAATTTTCGAAGAATGTCTTGTTTCATACGACTCATGTACTGAAATTCTCATCTGTGGATCATTACAGTTTCATTCAGAACTTCATCATTCTTTTCATTACGAAATGGCCGAAAATAATTTGAGTAATTAACGTGAAAGTACCGTCATAGAGCAAGGCAATTAGGAACTATAATGAAAGATACGTTTGAAAATCCTTGAATCAAATGGCTCTGGAATAATGACAGTTCGTCGACAAAAAAGGTACTTAATCTACCGATGCCTCATCAGCCTTGAAGGAATTTTTATGTGCTCAGGAATGAATGACTTTTTCTTTTATGAAAAAAGGAGAGGTGATCCAAGTTTTCGTGAAAAGAAACTCGGGTTGAAAAATCTGCTATTAAATTGCGTGCTCCTAAAGTGGTTGGATCAGCATTTGGTTTCCCTCCTTCCGGATTGGTCGCGAGAATAGAGTAATAACATTAAATTCGCGATGATTTAGTTACGCCACGAATGCGGTCTAGGTTCAGGTTTTAATTACGCAATCCTGTGAGCTCTTACCTCAGTGAAGAAAAGTAACTGTGGCTAGTGTTTATGAATTGGGCATAAAGCCGCAAACGTGCGTCAAGTAGAGAAAAGTTCAAGGATACTGTGGCGTCTTGAACTTTTATTTACGTAAACTTGAGACCGAAATGTACCTTCTGATGGATCATGTGCCACCTTTACGAAGGACGACGATGGTGTTATTAGAAGGAATTAATTAAAAGAGTTATGAAAACTCATTGGATCGAAATCGAGTACTAAAATCAATTATTTATCGAATGATACTCAGATGTTTATTTCATACCTGTGCAAATAACATTCCATGCATTTTTAACTTCCATATTACCTCATTCTGCAAATTCACATTCGATCTGTAAATTACTCGCTATTAGCATCGCTGCGACTACGCTTCATATCGTTGTGACGATTCGCGGTTACAATAATAGTGTAATTGAATTTTCAGCCAACTGAATAATCAGCAATAGGTTTCGAAAATCCGAGATATCCGTGTCTGTTCGCTTCTTATCCCACATCAATTTCACTACACAATAAGTTTATGCAAGAATTTTTTTTTTTCAAAACTCAACTCAATCACGTGCTCAATATTTCATGAAAGTTCTGGTTCTGGAAAGCTTGCACGAACGAATACATTTTTTATTCAAAATATAACGATTCCACTCTCATTAATTTTGTTTATCTCTCCTTTCCCAAACTGAGTCCAAAAAGTTAGCCTCCTTACTCCGATCGCCCCTCATACTTTATGAAAAAGTTTTAGGAAAGTGAAAAATGGTTAGGTTCTCACTGATAAAACTTGGACTGCCTTCTTATACGTACAATGTTGTCTACATCGAAGAAGCACATTACGGAGTCAAAAGAGATGCAAGGATGGAGTGAAAGGTGAAAAAATGTAAGAATTGATAGTGAAGATCCCCGCAGGTCAAGCGAAATGTCAGGACGTATGTCCCACAAGGCCACCTGCTAATCAGTCTGACAGATGCTATTTTCCAATAATGTTCAGGGTTTCGAATGCTCGGAATTCTTAAACTTCAGAATCTCTTCAAATGTTTCTATTTGCAGGAAGCATGGTTTCCTTTCGAATGTATACTTTTTACTGATTATCTTGCCAGTAATTATATCAGAAAATCTCTCGTACGATCGTTACGTGTGGGCTCAATTTTTTTTTAATTTATCAAAGGAACGGAAGTCTCTTTAAATTTCCGGATCGAACTCTGGACCGTTGCAATTTCTCTACCACATGCACTGTTTTTTTTTCCATTAATGTGTTAAATGTTTAGTGTCACAGCAATAAATGGCGTCATTATGAGATCGCATGCATAAAAAAATTTACATGATCAGTTGATTTAATAAACTCTTCGAAAAGTAGGAAGATTTTGAAATCTCTTTGCTCCTGTAGTTTTCTGAAAAAAAAAGTTGTATTTCGTGCGATCCAAGAGACAGAAAGAGGGGATTTTCGCTCATTCGAGAGTATCCGGAACTATTATTAGCGACGTTTTTTTACACGAAGATTTATGAAAGCGAAAATTTGATTTCTCAAACCTTTTTTGTCTCAAGGTAACGATCACTCTGGACCCCTTCGGAACTTTTAAGCCGCGTTGCTAATATTCCATCAAGTATATAGTATAACATAGAAGACAGGCCTGGGTCAGGAATGAAAGCCGTTGGACATTGGCGACCGGTTTACATGTAGTTTCGAGGCAACTGACCCACATAGATTTAGCGATCATATGCCGCACGAAGATTCGATACCTCGTAAATTCATTCCCCCTTCTGGCAGATCTTTTTTTAGCTCCTCAAAATATTCCGTAACCCACAAGGACACACTTATCTCTATTTTATTATGGAATCAATTAATATCCATCCAATCGGATTTTTCGAATAAATTTATAAATATTCCAAAGTGTACCGATAAATCCTCATACTTCGTACCTTCTCCCTGATCTTTTTGCAACACGTAAAAACGATTGGCAGTTTTTATGCATTCCCCGAATACTTTAACATAATTAAATTGATTGCCTATCGATTTGGAAAAGGATTTTCCCAATGACAGCTACTTTTTTAGACACGCTGCTGTACGAGCGCGAGTTTGAAAAAAATTCAAATTTGACTGAGAACGAATGAAGAAGCCATAGAACTCTGAGTGCCATTTTACAATATTCACAGCTCTTTAGCAGTAGTATAATTCAAACTTTCGTAAAAAACGGTACAAGTTAATGATTTGGAAAAAAAAACGATACGAAGAAAAATTGGATCGTTGTGGATGGTACTTAAGGGATGCTGCAGCAGTAAACAGGTTCCAGTGTTCCAAAAGAAAGTAAAAGAAGGTGAAGACTTTCTCTCCACGTGCGAGATTCTCGAGACTAGGGCGAGGCCTTGGCACTAACGGTCTCGATCTACTTAAATGCTTTTAAATGCGATACGTTGCGTGCTCTCAACTCACGATTGTCTACGCGGTCGATCTAGCCCGTAAAGAGTTAGTGAAACAAACCTTTCGGTTTGATCTGACTTAAGGACGATCATACCTGTTCAATTATTGCCATGTTGTTACGCAGGAAAACTCCCAACATTCTTTGCCTAAAATAAGGTCGATAGAGTATGGCTAGCAGGTGCACGTTCGTAGAAAAATCGTAACTATCTCGTGGCCACTCTGCATCCCTCGACAGATATCGATCCAGTTTCGTTACAATACGAGTAACACAAAATTCTATCAGTACATTTCTCAATTATAGGAAAATGTTAATCAAAACTCATATTCGAAAACGTGGAACGAAAAACAAACATAAAGGTTAGAAAAAACGATCGAGAGTGAGAGTTGCCTTGGAAAGGAAGGGAACTCAAATAAAAGGTTTAAGATCAACGAGGAAAATCAATTCATCAAACTCGAGGGCTTGCGTAAAAGGTCAAAATAAATAAAAACGAGCATTTCGACGTTCATCCCGGTTTTCATCGCTGACGAGTGTCAAATTCAATGCTACACTTATAGTCAAGGATAAACTAATCATTCGGTGGAATAATTTTCGACGAAGTTTGTTTTGTACTAAAATGTTCACGAGAGTTAAATGGAAAATATGATCTCTTGAGTGTCAGTGCCAACTAAATTTTTGTTTAGATAGTATGCGACAAATCAAGAGCCTAACGGAATATCACGAAAAGGGGTTGATGTTTTCTTATGTATTTTCAGAAGTCTCAAACCGCTTAATTTCAACAGGTTATGTTGATCAAAGATTGTTTCAATATTGATTGTGGATAGAATTGGATAACATCACTGTCTCTCTACCGAATTGGAAATGTGGACGTCACGTCGTTTGAATATTTGAATAATTATTCATTAATTGTTAAACCATTGAAACGAAATGTATTTTGACAAAGTTCGTTTTACCATTAGTCCCGACTGTTCATTTAGCAATTTTACATAAAACACGTCCACAATGCTAAAAGAGGATTTTCTTTAGGCTGCCATACAATTAGGCAGTTCTGATAATTAATGAGCAACAAAAATAATAGATGTTTCTATATGAATATATATTTGTATACACGTTGGACAATCGAGTTCATTAGAATTTTACCATGCATTTTGCTCTTTGTAATGGCTTTTATGACTTTTGAATTTTTTTCTTCGCTTTTTGTACCTTTTAATGATTATCAAGGCACGTGCTTAATTTACATGAGGTGAAGTAAGCGGAGTCAAGGAAAAACGAGGCTTCAAAATGCGCCGGTTTCAGAAGAAAGGAGCGGGTAGCGCAATGAATAAACAATTTCGTGAATCGTGATAACGAGCTCTCTCGGTCGTTTTTGTGTCCTACCATCCATTCTTTTATACGCGACTAATTTTAATTGTCCCGTTCAGGATAACGAAGCACCATCAATTACAATTGTGATTATACGTACCTCGCAAACCGAAATTCCTTCGTATAATCATTATTTTATCCGACTGGATGCTCTTTATAATTTTAATAGAGCACCGAATTTCATAATAATTTAAATTTCGTTACACTTTTTATTCGCTCGCTCAAAAAAGAGCGAGCAACCATCTAGGAATCTGAGCTTCTATTTTAGTAGTTAAAATAGAGAATTGAGAAAAAAAAAAAAACATATTCCACTCGCAGGAAGTTGTGGAAAGATTTAAAAAACAACAAGAAACTCCGATGACATGCATTCAGTCGGAGAGTGAAGTTCGCTCTGCACATGATTCTGCTCAGCAAAAAGGATGCTTCAGACTTTGGAAAATTGTCGCTGAATGCAATTCGGTCAGTAAAACTACTGCGTGAAAAATGAAAAACGAAGAATTCACTATATTCTTAATCCACATTTGTAATCCACATTTGTTTGTCATGCTTAGAGAAACAAGGTTTACTTTCGCCATCCTGATTGTTGTCACACGCTTGTTTAATTTCTACTCATGAACTTCGTGCTTTACCACTCAAAGAAATCTCTCACTGTTTAACATTGAAGATAGCCCGTGGAGAAAGGCTACGTCGGATGGAGATTTACAGAAACCATGTAAACACTCGAGGCAAGACTCTTGTGGAGTCTGCCAGAAAAAACGCGACGCTGAAACCATGGAGTGAAAACTTGTCTCTTACTCTGACTATTCATCTCTCCTATTTTTGAGGATATTTAAATATTCTACTGCGGATAGAATAACGTCACCGAGTTCCGGGTGTTTAAATTGGAAAGATCGTCTGTACAAGAGATTAACAAACAATATTCGAAAATTTTATACCGTATATTGATGTTCGGCTATAAATCGAAATCGTCAATCAAACCAACGGATAAGGAGAGGTTTTGCAATTCAACCGGCCTCATTTCGACATACGTTTTTTAGTAATTTTCATAAAATTTGATGGAAACACTTATCCTGCAAGTCTTATTAATTTTATTAGCGCGATGGAATTGATGTGTCGAGTGTTTATGGAAGCTTAACAACGTTATGAGAAGAAATTTTATATCTATATTTTCTACTTATCAGCAAAAATTAATTCTGTTGAGGCACAAATAGCAGCATATTTTTCCAGCTCTCGTAATGCTATGATTTTTTCATTGTCCTACTAATTATCGGATCATGTCACGCAGCTATGAAATTGCAACAATTTCTCATTAACTGTCGGACAATTTTGTCACGATTTCCGTCTCCATCTCTTTCCCTTATTCTATGTCTATGTTTTGCCCTCTCTCTCTCTCTCTCTCTCTTTTTCCATGAACTCTCGCAGTCGGTCCATTGATGGTAATTAATATCAAACCTTTGTTGGAAGAGGTAAATCAAAAAGTTAAAATTCTGCGGTAGAAGTGCCTCACAGACGATCCCTTTATCGTTTTCATTGATTGAACTTGTTGCGTAATTGACAACCACCTTGGACATTGCTCTCGCCAATTCCCACAACAACAAAGTCGAAATATCTATATAAGTCTTGAGAAAAGTCAAAACCCTCATGCTTAAGTGATATTTCCACAACAATTACTAATTTCCGCTGTTATGATTCTGTTAGCATTATTGTGTGTTGAATATTTACTTCGAAAAGCATTCTATAACAAGCTGACTACCTTGAAAATAAAGGAACGCTCCGGCAGCAATAATATTTCATGAACCTTCCACAAACGATGTCTGTTTACGAATAATCGAATGATTGTTTATCGAATCCGGAAGTTGGAAATACAAAAAATGTCTGTCTGCATTCGTAGTGAAATACTCGAGGACTATTGGAAAAATGCATCCACGTAGAAGTGTCCATCGAACAAATACTCGAAAAAGTTCGCGCTAATAAATTTTTTCACTTCAACGATTCCTCCACTCGTATCTTTCACAGATAATAATCGAACTTCATTTTTTTTGTCGCTCTTTGGAGTCCACGTTTCAATTTGAACAATCGCATCGATCTCCTCCAGTTTTTCACCACCGCTGTTATTGAAAATTAATTAAATTAAGGCTGATGAAAAATCATGGGACCATTCAGACGGGTCGAACACCAATTCCAATAATATAATGACATCTTTGCAAGGACGCACTGATTGTACGTAAAAAGGCTAAGGATCAATTGAATTTCCTGGAAAGGCTCTATCAATCAGATATGATTATTCTCTGTACGCACTGAGAAATTTAATAAAATATAGAATGAAAAAGGTATGTGTTATTTAGCGATGCCATGCTATGCTAAATTGCGGAGTTGGAAATCAAGGGATGCGTATCAATATCGACAAATTCGAGCGGTGATTTTTGGTACAGTGATTCCCGGAATTCCGAGCGTTGAATTTGGTTCAAGTGATCTCGAACATCGAGAAATCAGTCAAGCGTCGCGATAGCTTGCATCACCAGATTCCGAGACTAAAAGCTCGCTTCGCCGATCAAGCCGAGCAAGTACGGTGACGAGACGTTCAGACACCCTTCCCTTTGGCCTTGTTGTCATGTTAACAGCGATGAAGCGTGATTCTCCATCGCACAAGCCATATCCATGACCTCTCCCCAAAACGGCCCTCTCCCTACCCTTGACCTTTCCTTCGCCCTTTCATCCTCATTTCTTTGAATTTACGAGTGAATTATTGAGTTCGACGCTGATTCACGTTTTTTTTCTTCGGTTAAGATCGTCTGAATCAACATACTGATGAGTATAACCTAATGAGCTATGCATTTTCCTAATTTTCACACGTTCCCACAAACACATATTAATAAGCTCGATTGACAGTTCAATGTTTTCCAATAATTATTCGTCCTTAGTCAACTCCGCGACGAGGTCACGCTATTCGCATTTATTAATCAACGACGAGGGCATCGTATTATTTGCTCAATAGTTGCCCGTTTTCCTTCGTTCTTTTACCACGAACGGAACGATTTTGCTAATCGTTTGACTTATATTTTTCATTATTACGTTTCGTAATCTCTTTACATCATGGTAGATACATAAATGCTTCAGAGAGGAATTTTTGAACTCAGTTCAATTTTCGTTCCATTTCTATGAAAATTATTCACTCAAGTCACGATATCGAGATACTTCAAATAACCTATTAGCGGAGCATGCTAATTAAATAACTTTCATGCATTTCTCCCTCTGTATAAAATTCGATTGCTTTCAGAGTTCCATTGGAATTTCTCTATTGTCATCCAACGGCACAACACCCTTCATAACTTTTTATTGATTCTGTACGATCGGGACAATATCAAGAGGCGCGGTAGCGGCTCGACGCAAAGTATTGAAAATAAAGTGTAGCCTGGGCCCTACCACACTTTTATATACAGTAGAATAGGGGTTTTATGACGTCACATAAACTTGAAATCGTCCTCACGGAGAAGTGGGTTAACGAAAAAATCTCATATTAGATTTGAATTTTCTACGATTCTTTATCTTCCGAATGGTACTTGGTCGAAGAAAGTCCGTTCAGCTAATCCGGAGAAATGAAACATTTTTTATTTTGGTCGCGCGTTTTCTAAACTTCTCGGTTTCTCGGAGTTTCGCGGAGTCGAGAGCTCGGAAGCCGTGCTTGGTTTTATAATTTCATACACACTCGCATTATTTCAACTTCAATAAGCTGTTGACTTATTATTTGAGGAAACAAAGGCAAAGCTAAAGTAGTGAGTGCAAATGGAAAATTGATTATCTTCATGAAGCCTAATAGGAATGGACCACTGTTGTTATGACACAAGCATTCATACCAGGCGATATCCTCATTCTCATTTTGGTACCGAGGGATCAATTTTTTCAAGTTTTCCTGCCCATTCTTTGTGCTGCTATGTCGAGTTATTGCGAAAAAATCGTGAAGTTTTTCGAGAAGTTTTAGCGGATGAACGTACGAGTCTCGAAATTAATGTACTGAATCGATATTAAAACACGCAAACTCACGGATGCAGACGCTTACAAAAACGCTCACAAAAATTAATATTTTTTAAACCGTCTCCATCGAGGGGAAAATTTATGGTTAAAACCTATGGTATAGTAAAAGTTAATCGACAATTTACATCGTAAATTGATCGTAAATATATCGCGAGCCGATATTATTATAGTGCCGTTATAAAACACACGTTGATATTCAGTACAAGTTGTTTAAATATACGAATTGGTGAATACCATAAAGTTGGCCGAAATTCTTCATTTATTCGTTGGTATATTTCAACATATTTCGAACTGCGATGCAACTCGCGGATTTGTTCGAAATTGGAATCCAATATATAGATATTTTTTATTACCGGCGAGAAGATTGATCCGCGTTCTGCTTTTGTCGCTGTCCTCAAAACCCTCGAGATCATCCTCGTAGTCGTCGTATTCGTACCTGCGTTCGCGTTTTTCGTTTTTCTCCCTATCATCGATGTCATCTTCCTCCAGTGAGTGCAACGGTGATATATTATTAGTGTGTGGTGCCTGACGGCTCTTAGTGCGCTGATTTTGTTGGGCCAAATTGAAGATAACCGAGGGAGGTGGGGGCGTCGATATTTGCGAATTACTTTGAAGTCGCCGTTGAAGATATCTCGCCAGTAACGCCTGAACCGCGTTGCTATCGGTTATGCCTGGAAAAAAATGCGAAATGAAGATGCGACAAATTCATAAGAACGTTCACAAATGACAATATTTTTTTTCCTCTCAGTCTCTTTCTCTCTCTCTCTCCATCTCTGGGAAGGAACGAGAAAGGTCCAGGAAAACAATTACTCCGTTTTAC
Organism: Campopleginae sp. 14b; assembly: GCA_030522525.1. Taxonomy (NCBI): domain Eukaryota; kingdom Metazoa; phylum Arthropoda; class Insecta; order Hymenoptera; family Ichneumonidae; species Campopleginae sp. 14b. Next base: position 15,108 of record JAPYYS010001115.1, read on the forward strand.
TCATTATTTGCATTTGAAATTACAGTCGATGGGGGCTTTTGGGAAACGGAGCTTGAATTTTGAATCCAATTTTTTTTCCCCGAATTTCATAAACCTTTTTTTCTGCCGAAAATAAAGGGAAGGAAAAGGTTTAAGGTGAGAACACTTGGTGGGGGAGCTCTATTGAAATACAGGATTTATAATGGAATCGAGAAAGCATTGTCACTCGCTGACGTATGAATCTCGCCATTCTTCTTTCGCACTTCCCCATGTCCCGTTTTGGTTCACCATTATGCCAAAAGCTATAGATTTTTTATGTGCTCCGAAGAAACACTCTTGCCAGCTTTGTTATGGCTCTGAAAATCTTCATCTCGATACGCTGAATTTTCACGAAAAAAAATTGTATTGTTGGGCAGTCCTGATGGTAAAATCGATGCCTACTGACTATACAAGAGAATTTCACACTCTCGCAGATCCTGAACACAATCTTTGTCAACGTACCAAAAAGAATTTCGCACAACGCTCGTCGATGCCATTCTATACATTTTTTTGCTTTATCGCGCGAATATTCGGAAAAGTTACGAAACCCTTTGAAAACAGGCTGGATTTTCAGATATTGAATAACTATTGAATATTGAAAGAATTAAAAAATTGTGAACAAGTTGGAGCGGAGCATATTCAACAGATTTCGATGTTCATCCGTTTAAAGGCATCGTAGGTTCTCGCATTATACTGGTACTTGGAACAGCATGGCTCCTCAATTTTGTATTCACATTGGAGCCATTGCCGCGTACATTGTAATCATGGGCATCGCTGCGTAAGGACCTGAGAGCGATCCATCAGGTACAGGTGATGACGTACTGGAATATACATTCCACAATGTTCCATGCTTGAAGTCTCGAGGGCTCCCTTTTCACAAACAGCGTACCTGTCCAAGGTGATCGGACATCCTCCATGCCATATCCAGATATCTGTGTGCTCTCATTGTCCGTGTAAAATGGATCTTCTGTGGTAGCCTCGATTATATGTGCATGGGTATTGGGTTGGACAGTGAAGAACTTTCGAGGGTCATCAACATCCCAGTTTAACGTCAACTTCACCCCAACAGTCTGGGTCACATCTCCCATAAGTTGACACACGACTGATGTCAAGCACAATCAAGCCACTCCTCGACATAGAAATTTCTCAACATCTCGTTTCCTCCTCATATATTTCTGCACTTCTCGCCCAACTTTGCAGGGCTTTTACTCAATTTATAGAAAGTCGTTCCATATATTTTGCAACATTGATGCGAGCAACGTAATCGATGAACCCTTCGGCATTCACATCCGTGATTCATTCGTACACCACATCGTCGATGAATGAACGAAATTTTCTTCTACGTTGCAAATTCTACATTCGAATCAATTTAGGACGATTCCACTGATATTGATTGCGTATGTTGTAAGCGTAAGGGATAGGAAACTTGGTACACTGTGCAGTTTAATATAAAAAAATGACATGGAGGCTTGATCTCGAAAATGTGTCCATTCAGTACAACAAATCCGGAATCACACAATATTTCATAAGAGAAATATGTTCTAAGGTTTTCATAATGCCGGATACTAAAGACTTTCGCCTGGTGAAATAACAAAAGCCAATCGCTTTATGATCTTCATTGATTTCTCTTCTCGAACCCCAACCATCTCAACGTCAAATTGACAAGCATGGACTTGACAGAAACTAAAAGTTGTAAAATCTTTATCATCCCAAAGTCAACAGTTATGCTGTTGTAGAATGAGTTTATTCGGATACTGAGTCGAAACAAGAGCAGATAAAATAATTCAGAAGTTGCACGATTTGTCACATTAGCTATTTGCTTTTCGGTTGGTTGATTTTTCTCCATTTTTTTCTCTATTTTCTAAATTTTGAGTACAATTTTTTTTTTTTGATGATTAATCTTGTTTTATTTGCCTTACGCACGATGCTCGAATCGTGTAATTTTTACTGTTGAACAAATAATGAAGTTAATTCGTGCTCCAGGTGATCAGGAATGAAGTTATAACGACAAATCTAAACGAAATGATTTGCCAGATGGTACAGATCGCTTTAACAAGAACAGATGGTCGTGATTCTGGAGCATCAAAATATTCGCCTTTGGATCCTGCGAGTATGATATATAAATTAATAAAACGGCCCGGAGTGGCGTCAGGAAGTCGGACTTTTTTTAATGCGTAAGAAAAATATACAATACTGAACTTATATCCCTCATAGATTTTTACTGATTTTTGGAAATAATTTCCAGTATCGATTTCATTAACTGCTTGGAAAAATCCTTGGCTCACGAATCTGTAGAAAATTATATCGATCCATCGACCATCATCGCTGCGAAAATATTTTGCGACGAAAGTTTTTTCTGTCCTAACATCAAGAGAAGCAATCTTACTTTTGACTTTGCCAGTGACGAATCTCAATTTTCTCAATTTATGAAAAAAACATTAATCCCACGGGGATTGAGCGAACGAAAAAATTTGAGCCCCACGTCGAAAAATGACGAAGAGACACTCAACGTAATTGCGATCAATCAAAATAACTCAGAAAAATGTATCAAAGTAATCGATGAACCGGGAGAGACGAATGATCGAATTGAAATGCCGGAGAATAATAATGGATCATCAGAAAACCTGACACGCCTGTCGGAGACTGATGGTCCTACTTCTATCGTTAAAGAAAAAAATGAAACAGCACCAAAGAGTGAATCGACTCAAATCGAACGGTCACTAATTATTCGTACAACAAGGAGTTGTCCTTCACGTGGAAAACGAGTTCGACTCAACTTTCTAATGAAAATTAATCGTCGCCCCAAATTCCAGGATCCTTTGTTCATTTATAGAAAATGTTCGGACCATTTGATTTTAGAAAAAGGCAAAGCCAGTGGTAGTCCTGCTTATATTTCAACTTTTGAAAGATTTCGCTGGAAGTATTTAACGCCGAGAAAGTGAGAGGATAGATTTCGATGTACCCCAATGTGTACGATAAATGTATCGATGTTTTGTGCTTTTCGATTCGAGAATATCGAAAAAGTAAACGACTTTCTCTGGAATTCTTAATTGGCTTAAACGAACCAATACTGCATTGAATCAATAAAATCGATAATAAAATCAGCGTTACGTAAGATTAAAAATGATAAAAATCTCTTAAATAACGTTCATAATAAAAGTTTATAGTGTAATGATTCCCCATGTGAAAATTCAACTCAATTATTACCAAGTGAGTCAGTATAATCTCGCCACAAGTTTATACTTCGAAAGCTATATATACCGTGCAATCCTGAATCACATTTTCTCCTAATATAACAATTTGCAGTCGCCCTGGGTTTAAAAATAAGATGACATTTCGGTTTATTGTAATATCGAGCAGTAGTTTCGCGATTGATGTTCTTCCTGCTCAGCATCAACATAATTGGCTACATAAATTACAGTGAATACACGTCAAAGGTACTAGATACGTAGATCAATGAAACGCTTCAATCCTTACGTAAGTATAACACAATTCAGTTCCCTGGGAGTAAAAATTCAATAACATTTCGGCAGGTCAAAAAATCGTGCAAGCTTTCTGAATTCGGACTTGAGATAATTTATTAAATAAGCGTAATTAGTTGTACAAATATCGAGATTGCATTTACGTTCTAGACGTTTGGAGTGTTCAAAGTGAAGTAGCCGCTTCGGAGTAGGAACATGAATGTTGAACTTTCATAAGAATTGTATGCAAAGTTTGTCTCATTAATGAACTAGAGCTCGACGATGTCATATTTCTGCAGAACATCGTAGGGTTTCGCAATAATCGGTTAAAGGTCCTACAAAATCCATCGTTCTTAATATTTTCCTGGATAAATAAAGAGACGTCTAATACAAACACACCATGAATTTAATTGATTATTATGACATGACTGTCATTCAAGCATCGTGAAAAATTGCCACGTATTTGATTAGCGTGGAGCAGCGATCTTACCTCGAGTGCATATATAACTCAAGCGCATAATTAAATTGGATCGTTGCGAATAAAGAATCTTTGGTTATCGCGTGAATACATTATTTTATGTAAATAAAAAATAAAAAGTATAATCGGAATTTATATCATATAGATCCTCCAATTATCGATACGTGTTCCACGATTCGAGGCACTCTGAAAGACTTTCCACGCAGTAATAATAGTTGGTAGAAGTCGTAGTGAAGTTAATCTTCAGCAGAGTTACAATTTGGAGAGCTCTGAATATGCTGCAATGATCAAACGTTACTACGAGTGGTGTACGGGCAGTACTCACCTGTCCAAACATTATATATTTATTCTGTATTCTATAGAAAAAAAACGGAACGCACGAAGCAAGAAAACTCGTTTCCAAACGGAGGAAGGTGGCGAAACGCGCTTGGACGTTCTACGCATCCTATACTCAACTATTTGGTATCGCGAGATCTGCCTTGAGCGTGAATTGCGCTGTATTTCGATGGTATGCCATGAGTGCAACTAAACGGACTTCTCGAATCGTCTGACTATACACGGTGAATCCGCTCTCACTCGATTGCTACGTGCTTCGGACATTGATTTTTCATCTCTCTTTTCCCGAAGCTCTTTGCGATGGCACGGAATTTCCAAACGTTGCTAATGCAATGAGTTATCCTATTAAGGGAAATTCAATAAGGTAAATTAAATCCACGATCCAAAGTCCAGGCGTTTTTTATTCTCCACATGTTTTTTTCCTTTCCAAGAAAACTTCCGAATATTGTAGTTTTCATTGTTTTCTTCATATCGGTACACAATCTCTTCCCTATAGTTACGTGATGGTTGAGGATTTTTTAATATTAACTCAACGATTTAAAAAACAATTGCAATCCATTTATTCATAAGATTATTCAGAGTCAATACGGGTTTTCCCGAATAATTAACTAACACAAACAATATGCGAAAAGAGGTGAAACATAAATATTGTACTCATCAAATATTCATGTGTTTAAAATACCGTTTTATGTCCTCAAGCGAAGATATTCATCGTTGACACTACCAGCAATAATTTCATTCGATTTGCTCATATGTCTTTACATCGAAATCTCATTATCTTCTGCTCAAGCGTTTTGTACATTGTTTCATGTTCCATGAGCTAAGATAATATGATTATAGCGAATACCCATAAGTTTTCACGTGTTTCTGATGCCCCCATAAACGAAACATTCAGATGTACATTCGTTGATTGTTTTTCGAATTAGAGACTTGCTTCTGCCCAACGAACGAAACAGAGGAATAAATGATTGGAGAAAAAACTCTCAACACATCACTAAATCCACATGACAAATGCGACACTGACGATTTAAACTGTTGAAGAGGTCAATGTATTTATCGCGACGATTTATGGACGGACGGCGGAATCTCACCATAAAAATACAGGTTACGTTTTTTAGCTCGGAGCCTTAAACGAAACGAGAGATAGTCATGGTTTAAAGAAAGAAAGAAAATAAAGTTCAATTGACTTTTATTATTCGATGAAAACACAATAATTCACGTTAGTTTTGTTTATGAACATTAAATGAGATATTCAATAAAATAATTCATTGAAATTCGATTATTTTACAAAATCTCAATAGATAAGGTCGGGTTATACTTCATGATTATATTACGTAAGTTTATCAAATTGATGTTGGACAATCCAACGAGAACCCTATGGATTATCGATGAAGAACTGATTTTCAAATGTTACGTGACAGGCTATAAAATTGATGACCTAATTTTCGAGATTGTGGAGTCGGGGGTAAAGCAGGTTTTGATGCTTCAAAACATTTCGAGATCGTCGTCTGCCTATACACGGTATGTTTCTACTACATATCACGCTCACCTTCCAAGAAACACAGGGTTGTTGTCACTACGATTGGAATCCATTTGCAAACTTGAGAGCGAACTCCTCCTTGTTTACAACGTTTTTACTGAAATTCATTACAAATGAAGAGAACTTTAGAAAAAGTTGTGGAGTTTGAAAATCGTGAAAAAAAAAAAACAAAAACAGATTTTCAATGATCTCAAGGTGAAAAAATATTTTTTCGTTTTCTTCCTTGCATGATGTTTGTAGTCACAAAAACATTTTTATCAAACTCCAAGGACACGAAAGATATTTTTTAATTGGTGAATCTTTTTCAGTCTTTTTTTATGCCAGCTTCAACTGGCGTGCTTAATTGGAATGCCCAAAGGGCCCCAGGAAAATTCAATCTTTCACCTTCATCCTTTCACATTTACCTTTCGGAAATCGATCTCCCGGAAAATTGCAAAAAAAAGGTGTAGTCCTTCGTGTAAACGTCAAATTTAACGATCAGGACGAACCAATTAATATTTGCCATGGAAACAGCGTAGCCTTCATACTGCTGCCAACTTTATCAATTGGCTTTTCGCCGAGCACGCTCAAGGATTAGTTTCCATCTCCGGATTCTCACATCATTCAGCATAGTTTTTATATTACCTTCAATGATCGGTGTCAGAATATTTTCAAAATATCTTTTCTTTCGGCTACTAAATCAAAACTGAAATAGCAACAGCTTAGTAAACCATATGCACTTTTCAAAACATAGCATATCATTGTCATGTGCACCGAAATAAAAGAATACACTCGATATCTTGATTTATCGTGAACTTTTTTTCGCATATAATGGCATCAGTGACTTATTTATACGAGTCGTTCTTCCGAAGCGTTATTTTCATTTGACAATAGCCCGCCATATTTTGGCAATATTCCAGGCAGTGTGTTCCTAACAATGGTCCAAAAAATCTTATTCTTTCGTAATGATATTGCACTGTCCCGTGTATTTCAATTCACGGAACATTAAACCGAGTGATCGTCTCGTAATTGTCCGTCTCCGCATCATAGTACTATCTCCCCTTTGTTACTAAGCAAACTCCAACAATATTCGAACGTGGAATACGAAGAATCTTTTTTTTTTTTTATTGTCCCCATATACTGTAACGTTTTCTACCGGTGGCCTCGTTCGATTTGTGCGATTACTAAAAAATTCTTCCATACGAAAATATAACCAACAGACACACTGCGATTTTTTCGACTTGGCTACGACTTGGATTGGTCCCAACGGCAACAACTCACAAACTATGAGAACGCAGTTTTTTATGTACTTTTCCAGATAAAGAATGTATTGAGAGTTGCACATAAAGCGAATGTGCATTAATATTCCATTCATTTGGGTGGAAGAGCTTAGTCAAAATGGTTGATAAAGTTTCTTGGGACATTAACGTCGAAAATCAGTTGGTGATTTTGTCTGCGGTACTCACGGTGCCTGACTTACCGCAGCCTGAGCCTAGAAAGGATAATCGCAAGAATAAGGAAGTAGATGAATTGCAATATATTTCATAGGAAATTGAAAGTTTTGCATGAATCAAGAGAAAGGGGAAGAGCAGGGGTTGAAAACGTAAAACCGACTCGAAATATTTGATTTGTTATCAGGGTCTGATACACTTTTAACGCGTGTGCAAGAAGGTGTTATTTCCCTATTTTTTTTTGGCAAACTTCCAGTTTCCCTAATGAAAACCCAAACTTCCGGGGCAACGTTGAAATAGAGTTACACGCAGAATGGGAATCAAGGATTTTTCGATTCATTTGCTTTCCATCGCATTTATCTGCTTGGCCATCAGCTGCTTATTTCTTCATTCGTAATTCGATGAATTTGTGGACGATTTTTGTGCTTAATCGTTGCCAAGTATTTTTGCCCGTTGACCAGAAACAAATGTGAACGAAGAAGATTCGATGCTCAACACGACGATGACAGGTTGAAGGAACACACAAATGATTATACGCGGTTTTTCAGGAAGATGAAAAAGTGGATGCGTATTTAACGACCCACGCCGTTAGCACAAAGCTCCGTGGAACGAAAACTTTCTTTGAATTCTGTGCAGCAATTATCCGGGATTCCGGTTCCGATATCGGGTGAATCCGTTGCCACTCGTGTGCATCAAACTTTTGTGAAAGTTGTATCGAAACACAACCGGAAGCTCACGTTAGTAATGGAATCGTATACGATTGCATGTGCACGCTCTTCCGAAACTGAAGCCATTGGTGAATTTTTGTGTTGCTTTGGACAATGTTTGAGAACGTTTTCATTCATAAATGTTGAAATTTCCGTTCAACAAATCCTGAAACCCAAACAAACAGGTCAGAGCTTATGCTAATGTTGCTGATCTTTGGATGCGCACAAAGATCAACGCTCGGCTAAAATGCTCGAACTAGCCGACATTTCCCCTGTCAATACACGAAGCAGCTTCCATAAGCAATATTTTGGATTTATAATTAAACTGCAGGTTATGAATGTTGAAGCGGCTATGCAATATTCATGGCGTGCACGTGCTAAAACATCGAGAGGTACAGCATTCGAGTTGAAAGCTTTGTCGTGTGAAAAACAAGAAAAGCGTTTCAACATCAGCCGACAATTAACTTATGAAAATAATGATTGTACGAAGCGACGAGCGAAACTTTAATCGTCGGTATCTGTCACGAGATTTCTCAGAAGAAAAAGATTACAAGGAAAAGGGGTAGAAGAGGAGGACAGAAGAGACGAAGAAGGTTTGTACGGACAAAAAATGTTTCGTAGAGCTCGACAGTATTCAAGGAAGGGAGTATATGCGCAATTACGGTGGAACATTTTTCACCGTATTTTTCACTTACTCCTCCATCGCTATTATTCACCTCCCCCATTTAAAAGACTCGAGGTAGAGAGACGCGAACGGGGGCAGCGTAGAGGTACACGTTTCCTCGACACTCGTTGACTGACAGGGGACTAAAAACGTAAAACTTCTCGCAGCTTTTTCGGTGGCTAAAAGCACAGAGTAATTGCACGAAGAAATAGGTATATCGTTGAAATCCAGAATATTAGAGGTGACGGATCATTAGTAGACTTTGCAGACATTTTATCATGTTTCACTTTCTAATTACGCCATATCCCCAATTCGATTTCCATCTAATTATTGTAATTATCACGATAAATCTTAAATTTTAATGAAATTATTTAAGCTCATGACCAGACTCGCGCCGGGTCATGTTGGCTGTCATGCAATTAAATTGACTGCATATTTCGTTGTGCAAGGACGATCTTTTCAACTCCGTGAGTAGATTTTAGAGCCAAAATTTCCACATGGTTAACGACGAGCTCGATTGTGGGCTAGTCAGTTAATAAATGGCATGACTTCAATATTCAATGAGAAAAAAAGAGTACACATAGTTGATTCATGGCAGAGCATCATTTGAGCATCGCGATGATTTTTTTCAACCAAATGAATATGAAGAAACAGTAGGGAGCCGATCGAATCCATTAGAAATTAACATACAATAAGTCATGCAAATTGCTCAATTGTGATAAAGGCAATATGAATTGCACAAAAATATACCGTGATGAATCAAGATATTTCCAGAACAATGCTATCTCACACGATCAGATGCCATTGAATCTCATTGCAGCTGTATGAAAGCCTTATCGCCAAGATAATTACCACATCGTGAAGTGAAACGAGTCAGCATAATGAAAAAAAAAACATGAAGATTTCAAATTGAATGTTTTTTTTTTCTTTTCATGTTTTCTATTCACATTTTGTCAGAAATAATGGCAAATGCTGGTGCTCAGCAAATTTTTAAGTATGTAAATTCAAGTTAGTCGAAGCTTGCCCCGAAAAAAAATATGCACCTGAAAGTTTGTCTTTTTTTTTGTTACATCGGTGGCACCTTTCGTAGGACAAAACGATTAATTCTTCATCCAATTCATAATGATAAAAAGGCAAATTTCTTTATCAGAAGTTACTGGATACCGTAAGTGATGCGGCCCAGACGCAGCAAACCAATTTTTGGAGTATCTCATGCAATAAAAAATATGAAAAGCCGGAGATTACCAGCCCGAGAATTAAATATCGATTCGACCATAACATTCTGATGCGAATAATAACCGAATTGCATACCCCACAAAAAATATGAATCTTGCCCTCGGCAATCGATACGCTTACTCTACATTTTCACTCTGAATTATGAAAAATGACTCACGAAATGAATTAATTGTACGGTTCTGAAAAGTAAACGTTTCGTTTGGATTTCAAATATCGCGATTATTAATTGTTACAGTCGCTGCCACGTCCCTCTATGATTAATTGCTTTTCTGGTCAATTTGTAGATTCGTCAATGAGTTTTGGTATCATTAAATATTTTCATTCGATGGTTTATACGTTTTTATGCGTGACTCTGTTTATATCCACTTATAAATTCATGCAACAATACGTTCGATCGGACAATGCTTTTAATCGGGTCGGAATTACTTGGATCGAAAGGACGCTCTAATAATTGTATACGAGATTTATCTTTTATAACAGTTATCGATTTTCTGTGTTGCAAATGAGCGACGGAATTTTCGATGGTGTTACATGATAATGGAAGCGTGATTGCGACAATATATAGAACCTGATTCGTCCGGATTGCAAACAAGAACGGAAATTTGTTGAGGGATGAATTTCTGGTGCGACGGCTAAAGTTTGTACGTATTCAACCGGCAGGAGATGGAAGCCCTAGATTCGAATTACGCGCTTCGTTAATTCAATTATATCATATATATATGTATGTACACGCAACCCGACGAGAACTACGATAATTTTCGAGCTTTTACCTCTCGATTAGTTCCCTGAATACACGTTGATGATAATAAATATGTTTGGCCTCCCTTTTCCCGAAAACCTCTTCGTTTTGCTGACGATCGTGGAGAAAATTTTTTTCCCAGCAATTTTCTCTCTGCTCGATTCCTAAACAGTAATTAAAAGTATCCCATGGATATTGCAATGAGTCGATAAACGTGGACAGTAATTATTCGTTTTTATTTTATTTCATTCCAGTATTTAAATGAAATTTGTATCATTTAGAAATGTAAAATGAATTATTTTCGTTATTTTTTGGAAGACGATTCGAAAAGTCAAGCTGCAAATATGCAAAACAATAATCTCTCATTATTTCTGCTCGACATGCACATCAGAAAGCACAGCAAAAAACTCGACAACGCGATCGAGCAGCAAAATTTGCTATTTTGTCTCCAATTTCTACACTTTCGCAATGTAATTAATTCACAAGCGTACATTATACTTTAAGGGTGTGCAGCAGTAGGTTGGATACTTCTGCTGAACTTCCCGATTCCCGATTTGATACTGTGAACATCTGTTTGACGGTGTCTGTACTATCTCCCTCAATCGACACATAACGCATGAACCAAAAGAACTGTTTCGTAAAACGGTTTCAAGTGATACAGCCAGAGGAGAAAACGGAAAAATGAGCGGATGTTTCATAAGTGAAAAAATTGGGAAAATACAACTTTTCTTTTGATGTGAATATTTGTTTGAACCGAACAATCTCATAGCTACTTTCAAGAGTAAAATAGGAAAGAAGAAAACGTTAACACGATGGACCATCAGTACAGATATAAAGAAGAATGGTAAAAAATATTAATGTCGAAAAGCGAGAGAGAGAGAGAGAGAGAGAGAGAGAGAGAGAGAGAGAGAGAGAGAGAGAGAGAGACAGAGAGAGAGAGAGAGAGAGAGAGGGATCAGAGGGAATAGAAAGGAAATGAGGATAAAAAGAGAGTTGGGAAGGAAGAAACACGAATAAAAATAAAATGAAAAAGGAGTAGAGGAGAAAAAGGTGCAGAAACCGAAAGAAAGCAGAAAAGTGCACGTCCGGCTATACTTTTCCATCAGACACCTCCAGGGTGTCGCCTCGAATGACTGCTCACAAAAATGCCCCTGACTCCAGCCAGAGCTATTTCCAGAATCTAATTTTCCGGAAAAGCGTTCGCCACCATATCTTTGGTGGTCTGCCAGTTAAAACTCCTACAGCTCCGTGCAAACAAGTGAACGTGTTCTGCACTATATCCTATTAATGAATCGGATGTACACGGAAGCATTTTTAAAAATACGAGAAACGCCCCGATTTTTCAATTTTCATTTTAAAACATACAGCAAGCTCAGAATCGCCAATTTCGATTATTTTCTGATTAAAATATTTCGAAACTTTTACGATAACGAATCTCTGCTCCGATATTTCGGCATCAACGCCGAAAGGAACGCCGGGGGAATCATATTCATACACGGAGAGAAAATTTTGCGTTGCGACAGCGTACGCCACGCTACTGGTACAAATTTTCTTTGTTAATATAGTGACAACAAATTTTTTTGCTGCTGC
>JAPYYS010001116.1:0-42199 GCA_030522525.1 Campopleginae sp. 14b
GGGCCGAAAGGGGAACAAAGTGAAATTTATTATAACTTTTTTTTTTTAATATTTTGCCCCCCCCCCCCCCCCGAACTTAAACGTACAGCAGGATTTTTATCGAACGTACAACCGATGGATGCCCTTAAGGTGAGGGATCAGTCACTATCTTGGCACTGTGAGTGCGACAGGAAAAGCTGCAATTTTCGAAATTGAATATTTTCGACACGTTTTGATCACGTTTGATCTTGCAATTATTGAGTCTTTATTTGATTGGTCAAACAACAGCGAAGAATTTTTATTTCGGAAGTTCGAGGTGAGGTTCGGTGACCGATCCTTTACCTTAAAGCTGCAATTTTCAAATATTAATATTTTCGACACGGTCCGATCAATTGGAAAAAGCCTCTGTCAGCCGATTTTTGCCATCGTCCCGGGTCCGCCGACAGAGCCTTTTTCTGATTAGTCAAACGATAGAGGAGACGTTTTATTTCGAAAATTCGAGGTGACTCATCACCTCAACGTCAATCGCGATGAAAAGACACAAGTAAACCGAATAGCGCAAATGTAGATTTTTCCGATCACGATTATTCATTAACTCCGCAATAACCGCCGTGACATCTTTTTTCACAAATGTATGTGGAGAAGTAAGGACCGTGAAGACAATTATTCAGAGGCAACGATTGCGATATGATGGACTTACCATTCTCGTCAAATCCGCAGTGACCGCCGGTACCTCTTGATCGGCGAGGTTCATCATACTGCTCCGTCGCGATTCGCACAACGGTTCGCGATATACGAACGCAAGAACCAAAAAACAAGTGTTTTTCGTAGACGCAATTTGTCGAAACGAAGCACAAATATTGACGCGATTTTTCAAGCTTCGAAAAGTCCGGCCACGATTGAGCGAATCAGCCGATGTTTTTCGTGCGGAAAACGCGTGACCGCGGGCGCGAATTCCCGATTTAATCGCGGCACGATCGTCACTGTGACTGCAACTACCGTGCCACGGGGGATTTGATCTCGGTGGTGGATAAACAGGGTGTATGCTCGTCGGAAAGCTTTGTAGCATGGATGAGGATAAGAAGGGGGTTGGCGCTTTTCCTGCTTCGTCGACGCCCACTCTGTACCATTGAGAACAACCCTGTAATGGATTTTGCTGAAGCGTCGGCGTTGCAGCCTCTCCGATGTCAAGCAAAAGAGGCGGAGCCTCGACTCATTGGCCGATGCGAAAACTCCTTCGGTAACCTTTTGTGCTTCTGGCTGGCAGCTTTTCCTCGCAATTTCACTTCGTACAACACTCTTCGTACCAATGAACGACTCATCGTTGCTCCTCGTACTGCGCAAAGTCCCCGCGTCATTATTCATTTTGCTCAGCTATTTTTTCTTTTTTTTTTTCTTTCCTTTTTTTATGTTATCGAAATTTTGACTAGCCGTCGCTTTTCCCCGGAATAAGGACGAAACTTTTTCCTCGATACGGTCATACGAGCCGGTGAGTTCGAGACCGCTCTACATTTTATTTCATCCTTGGTTTTTCCCTAAATTTGTGCCGTTGCCGTTGATTGCATCGTATCTCGAGTCTTCCCCGACGACTCCTCGATCACGAATTCTTTTCTGTCTGTCTCGATCATTTTCGTATGCAGTTCAATGGCCGATGAAGAGGCTTCGAAGGAATTTTATTCTCATACTTTTTTCGATTATCCACATTCATTCGTATTTTCTCAAAATATGTTCGATCGAACTTTCGTATTTATTAGGCTAACCGCAAAATTGCTGGTGCGAAGCATGAAATCGTCATAATGTAAGTCTTGCAAATACCTGCGGTATTATTTACCGTGTTATTTTTTCACGTTTGCACCGGGCATGCTTACACAGTTTCGGGAATTGAGCGGGATGCAAAGGGTTAGAGAAGATTTTTATCGTGTAATCATCGAGATCCCGCAGTGGTTATGAGAAAATATGCGAAAATGAATTTGATTACATTCTTTCGATTTTTATTTTTTAATCTTTTAATTTAATTTAATTCAATTTTATTTTATTTTCGTTGTATTTTATTTATTTATTTTATTTATTTTATTCATTTATTTTATGAATTTATGTTTTTTTTATTAATTTTATTTATTTATTCATTTTCTTTTTTTCTTATTTTTGTTTTATTTATCTTTCCGATTATTGCTAATTTTTTCTGCATTAATGGATCGATATAATTGAGAAACACGAGGAGAAACACGTACGTGATTTTAATGTTTTATCCGTTTTTTTTAAATACACGTTGAAGGCTATGAAATGGTTAGGCATAATTACCATTTGATGGATTTTTTGTTTATCTGACCAACGAATAAACAGCGATTCGTCCACGAAGTTTTTTTATGTGCGAACGGTGGTTTTTATTCAATTTTTTCGCACACGTTCCTACCGCCAAGTTGATTCTGCTGTTACCAACGTGGTTGTTGACCACCAGTTGGTAAAAAAGCATTTATAGTTCGCGAAGTCGCCACCAGTGATGAAATGCCGCTGCACAGTGTTTGTTTACACGCGCCGTGCGCGTACACGAAAGCTAGGTGCAGATCATTTTTTCCTCTACAATATTACGGGAGGCCCGGGAGGCCATATTCATTCGCAACTGATACAAAAATAAATAATTCGTCTGCTCGAAGGAAGGCAGGAAGCTTTTCCAATTTTATATACTGACAGTAAGGGTGAACCTTTATCAGATAGGAAATGGACCTTAGTACGGAAGTTTTTTGGGAGAGATTTTATCGGTTGAGTTGGATGCGATGGATATTGACTTGGTAGAGATTCTTTTTTGGTAGAGATTTCCTTGGTTGAGTTCGGTCTGGCAGAGGTATGCAGGATATAGAGTCGATTTACGGTTGAGTTGTCGCAGTGCCGTTCAAAACATTTCGCAATATAAGGGTCCTTTTGCTTGATCGTTCTATAACGAGCGAAAAAGTAAGAATCTGAATTGCTGGGCGCGTGGAAGCGTGGGAATGATCGAATTCATATTGCGTTTATATTAGAGAACGGCAGATCAAGTAAGTGTGCCGTGAAGAGATTACGTCAAAAGTTCGTAGGAGTGATAAAGTTCGTTCAGGGAATACCGGCCGATCCGCGTGACAATCAAATCGGACGATAACCTTAAGAAAAAAACATCGAAAGGTGCCATCGAAGAATTGCTGGGAAGATAGCTTGTTCGTTCTTTGCCTTACCAAACGCAACGATTATTAAACTCGTGCCCTGTGTTACATCATTGTGAGTTCATTTTTTTTCTCCATGACAATTTTTCTGCACATTCATCATATATTGAAGTTCGGTTTGTGTGCTTTATCTTTATTTTGAATTCGTCGTCCTGCAATCGAGTGAAGAGTTATCGAAATAACTTAGAATGGCTAATCGAATATTACTAGCTTTGGATACATTGATTGCACGTGTGACGTCTTGTGACAGACAGGACTATCGCGACCTTGATCCGATAACCTCTATCTCTAACGATAGGAATGTCTTATACGGATTTTCCATTTTTTTTCTCGACTGTACTTCCACGATTTTCCTTTTTTTTTACGTTTTTTTGATGCCCGATTCCTTTGTTATTTCCATTTGAAACTTTGGACCCCGAAATGCAATTGACTATTGGTATGAAATTGGGGACATTCATCTCTCCGATCGGTGCGCTTCATTCGTTCTATTATTAAAACGTAAAAAAAATGGAATATCCTCAGTTATTGTATACTAGCTTTAGGTACAAATTAATCATGAATTAATAGATTCTTTCAAATTGCTGACATTTTCTTCTTAATATTTAATTCGGTGTCCCAAAACAAGTGTAAATGGTGAAAAAATTCAATAATTGAAAAAAATATATACGTCGTGCATATCGACGAAAAAAAATAACCTCAAACGTTTCTGCTATGACTGGTCGATTGGACGGATCATTGAAACTTTATTACTGCTTTCATGAAAGTCGTCATTCATTATTTGCATTATTCTTGTTTCAACTTGCGTACCTCCTTTCATTCCAAAATCTATCATTTGGTGATAAAAAATCACGATCAATCGCAATCTTAACATTACAATGAAAACACCAAGAAAATCCACAGACAAAACTTTTCAAATTTTTCACTCTTAATGTTTTTGGTGTTGCAGTATAGACAAAGCTCTGGGTTGTAATGCCCAGTCATAGTCTGTGAGATGCGCCAATCAAGGCTTAATAAAAATATTTCGAAGGACAAAGCAGCGACAGCTTTGGTGAATATAAATAACGGCAAATACTTTGCGGCAATAAGTGTGCCGTATTCTTCATTGTTGGAGATTTATCCACGGCCACAAGATGTCTGCGGTCGAGGCACCACCGTTCATTCGTACCATCGAATGGGACATGATGGACAAAACCAAATTTTTTCCACTGAGCATGCTCTCTTCTTTTTCCATAAGATGCTGCCTCTATCCGTTGACCGTGATAAAAACAAGGCTACAAATTCAGAGACGAAATCACATGTACACCGGTAAATTGGAAAAACCACTTGTTTTCCTTCCGAATCAAATTGTTCCAAGCGATTTCAATGCTTTTGTTTACTTTTCACGTTTCCGTTCAGAAAATCGTTGTCGTCCATTTTTGGAATGTTTTCTTATTCCTCAGGAATGATCGACGCATACAGAAAAATTCACAGAACAGAAGGTTTCTCCGGCCTCTATCGAGGGTTCTGGATAAGCTCCGTTCAAATCATTTCAGGAGTGTTTTATGTCTCAACCTACGAGGGAGTGCGACATCTTTTAGGGCAAAATCCATTCACTGCAGATTTAGATTCAAGAACCAAGGCATTGATCGGCGGAGGTGCTGCTAGCACTGTTGGGCAAACGATCATAGTACCCTTTGACGTCCTCAGCCAACATTTGATGGTGCTCGGCGTTAGCAGCAAACATGGCAAACTCGCCTTTGACAAGGTTTATTATTATTTTCAACACTCAGTCATTTAATTCTTTTCCATCCATTATGATAAATGAAATAATTGAAAATACGCATGAATTACCAGTGGAAAAATGACCAGAAATTCGATAAACTCTTTTCAGATGGGTATGAATCCTTTGGGTATTAGCCTAGATCGAGGATCTTCGCGGGCTTACATTTCTGGCGAAATAGTTAGACTTATTTACGAGAGAGATGGCGTTAAGGGTTTTTATCGAGGCTACGTCGCTTCTTTGTGCGCTTATGTTCCAAACAGTGCACTATGGTGGGGTCTGTACACAGTATATCAAGGTAAAACATCGCAGAAACCTTTTTCAACCGTAAATTCAAGTTTTTTTGTTGCTGAGACTTTGAAAATGTCTAAAAATTCAATGAGTTACTGCATGACTTTGTGTATTACTGGATGATGAAAATAATGAATAAATTTTTGTTCAACAGACGAATTGATACGAGTTTTGCCGGAATGGGTATCGCATTTATTTATTCAAGCGATAGCTGGAACGCTGGGCGGATTCACGACGACAATAATAACGAATCCATTGGACATAGTGAGAGCTCGTCTGCAGGTACAACGGTTGGATAGCATGTGCAATGCGTTCAAGATCCTCTGGCTGGAAGAAGGCTGCAAGATGTTCACCAAGGGTTTGTCCGCGCGTCTCGTTCAATCGGCGTGTTTCAGTTTTTCGATTATTCTGGGCTACGAGACGATCAAGCGAATGAGCATCAACGATGAGTACAAGGGTTACATTAGATGGTGAACGAACGTGAAAAAACTTTAAAACAAACGACAACAATAAATCACACACATACAAACTGTTACTAAAAACAAAAACCAAAACAAGAAACCTAAAAGTTATTTCTTCGTGGTACAGAGAACAAAAAACTGCTTGCAAAACTCCACTCCATCTTTCAGTGAAAATATCCAATAATGTTTATAAATTATTATCACTGAAAAATAACAAGAAATAACCGTCATTAACTCATTGGATTTTCGTCCAAAGACTACAGTGAGAGGAGCAGGTTCATTCCGCTGTTTTATTAATCTTGATTTTTATTTCTGCGTTCGAATAGTTAGGCGGTAGATCATGCACGTATTACTTTCACAGTCGAGCCGGATATAAATAGCAAAAAACAAGATTTCAATAAATATATATATAAATGAATAATATACACATGTATAAATATACGAAGTGTCTCGAACGTGAACAAGATTTGTAAATATGTTTGCGATCGAGCCTAAATGTACATAATCGTATCGTCTACTTCATTTTTCCGCTCCTCATCGATTTTTCCTCTTTTTTTCTAACTCTTTTTTTCGACACGTTGATTTTTAGCGCACCCGTTTGATAATCCAAACTTTGGGAATCGTCCATGACTAACTGAAAGAAATGTAAACAACGACCTCCTGTGTCCTTTGCATTCGAGCTCCAGGTTTTCCTGCGAACCAAGTGGCACTGGATCAACGGTTGGGAAAATGGATCGTTATCAGCAGCTGCTAAATGGGACGGCCGCAAAATTTTCAGTCGCAGACAAAATAAGAAAACGACGGGCTCACGATATCGGTATGTGAGACTATCATTTTGTTGGCAGCTAATCCGACAGAAATCGAGTGATGATTGGTTTTTTTTTGTTTCCTAGTGTTCCTGCCTATCCTGCGGGTTTCATTACCAGCCTCTCTAGAAACTTTGGACAGTTTTTTGTTCGAGGACTCTTTCAGGACAAAATGGATTGGGAACGGTACACATTTTCTTTTCTTTAATTTCGTACCCTTCTTGAATGATTTCTCAAGGAGACGTATAATTTTTATGAAACTCACGAGTACTGAGAGTTTTTATTTATTTCTGAATAGTTTCTCGGTTTAAAAAATTACATAGCTCGGTCGGAGACGCTCCGAATGCTAGAAAGGCGAGAGCCGGAAATCGTATGAATCGTCACTTGAATGCAGAACTGGTTTTCTACTTGCTCAAAATATATTTAAAGTCATTACGTCGCGTCTGTATTCAGGTGACGGAATTATCCGTATCAACGTGTGGCTAGAATTTGGGACCGTTATTCCGTTCGACTGGGACGAGGAGTCATTTCAAGGTCGAATTACTATTTAGGATCTTTATTTTATGACCAAACGACCGTTGCAAAAGCCGGTTCCGTTGAGAACTGCTCCGTCGCAGTTCTCTCGTTATTCAATTTTTCTTTCATTTCGATTCGAGTGCACGCGATCGAGGATGCTAATCGGTCGAGATTTTCGTCGACCTCCTTTGCTCTGGTTTCGATTTGTCAACGCTTCTAAGGAGCGGCATATATAAAGGAGAGCCTCGCACGAACCGTCTACATCATAAATATTCTCCGAACGATTGACTTGAAAGTTAGAAAAAAAATATTAATTTTTACGTGATTTCTAAATTCATTCGTAAAAAATGAACTTCCTCGTGGCCTTTCTCTTGCTTATCGTTCCCTTCGTTATAGTGAGTTAAAAAAAGTCTGAAAACCTCTACTTGGATATCGCTGTTGCACGAACACGCGCGAAGGCGTAAATCAATTCGAAAATTCACGGAATTTTACATTTTTTTTCAATTCTTCGAACTCCCAAATCTGACGATCAATTATTCTCGATTTTGGAAATTGTGCAAATAACCAATTTGTTTTTCCTTATGCTCGTTCGTAGGCGGTGCTAATAGAGGGCGATGACGACGAGCCAAATGACTTGGCGGCCAACAATAAAGCCTGCATCGATCGAACAGGTGTGACATCCGAGCAAATTGAAGAATTGCGAGAAAATCCGCAAGTCGTTACTTCGAAGCCTGGAATGTGTTATATCAAGTGTATGGCCGAATTGGGTGGACTGGTTCGTACTGATTATTCTCCCAGTCAATAAAATTCGTAAATTTATCAAATCATTTTTCCGCAACAATTAAAAATTTGAAAAAAAAATCGAAATCTAAAACTTTAGACGAATCCCAAGATAAATTCCACGAAAAACCATTCGATTTTACCAGAGAGACGATTGATTGGTTTCTTTGAGCAAACTTATTGTTTCAATAAAAATAAAAAAATGAGAACACTTATTTCGAATGACATAAAATACAATTGATCCGATTTTGATTGGTCGCTCGATCGAATAAAGGAGAAAGAAGGTCTCATACAAAAAGATATTGCTGTGACTAAACGACCGGAAGGAATAACGAAGGAGGAAGCAGAAAAATTGATCGAAGAATGTAGCAAGCTTGGTACGGATCGAATGCGATGACATACTCGAACTTCAAGACGCGTTGTGATGAAAAATTCATTTTTGCCTAATTTTGCAATTTCTCAGATGCCGAGGACTCGTGTGAAAATTCGTACATCAAGTATATATGCGTCTTTGAAGGAAGTGAGAGGAAAGCTTGGCTCAGGACGGAGTGATACGAACACTAGGAGGCAGTTGGTCATAGTAACATTTTCTTAGACAATATATTACTTTCCTTTCTTTTTTTCAGTCACAATTATTTAAATTATCGAATTAAGAGGAGAAAATTTCGAATAAACTCGAGCTCGGACTGATTTACCGAGAATTTGAAGAAAAAACGAATCACAGGAAAAAATATTCCTTTGTGGACGAAAGTCCATTCGTTCTTCTTTGTTCATCAAATGTTTTCTCTTCCTACCTTTGACCGTTACGTAAATTCACTCTTTCTGTCGCGTGACCATTAGCCATTTTACGCTGTTTGTTACGGTAACGATGCAAGATTAGAAAAAAAAAATCAGTGCAAAAATACTGGCAATCAGTTATACGAAGAGCGGAGAATTGCGGAAAACTGATAATCCCCAGTGGAGCGAACGTCACGAGTCCTATTCGGATCTTTTTTTTCTCTCGCGAAATAATTCTGAATGAATCAGTTGAAGCGAAGCTCCGTTTCATCATAAACTTAGAATAAGGGTTCGAGTTGCTTTTGGCTGACAAGTTTCTGTCAACTCGAAACCGATAGTTTCTTTTATTCGAATAATATATCCCCTTTCACGTGAGCTTGTCATTTTTGCGCCGCCACTCCGCCTTCTCTATCGTTGAAACAAAAATATAAATAAACGAAGGGAATGAAAGTCGAGAGAAAATTTTAGAGCGTTGTTTAACGTTACGTCAACGTTACGTTGTTTAGCGAGGGTTGAAATTTTTGGTTGGTTCGCCTACGGATTCCGACCTCGATAGCTGCGAGTGTTGGCGTCCTCTTTGAATTTTTATCATATCATAGGGTCATGCACTTTATTAATATGTAGATTGTCACTGGTACGTTTTTTCAGTCCGAGATCTCACAACAATTCCCTTGGATTCGCCCACGCTTTTTCTACCTCTGCTCTCCAATCGATTTCGCATTACAAACAGGCAGTCAGTCTTTTTATATAGAAAATAATTATGTTTCACCGTTGCGACGATCACTCCCGTGAAATTGCTTGACAATCGTACATTTTTGAGGCTCCGGAAAATCCGACCGATGGGACTTTCCCAAAATAAAAAAACCGTGGCAAGCTTTCCATAGGTTTCCGAAAATGTTTTCATACATTTACGGCTTTTAACCGACTTTCCGAGGTGTTTTGTGTCTAGACTCGATTGGGGGTGTCAGTGTAAATCCCGCGCCCCTTCCCAAGTCTTTCGGAAAGCTCTGGAATCGTTTTTCTCCATCTCTCTCCGTTGACTGGGCGAGCGATAATTTTTCCACGAACGGTGAATATTTAAAATTTCGAAATTCTTTGCTTTTAAAAACCGAGATCGAGGACGCGTGGGCGTAGAGATATCAAAATCAATGGGAAGGGTTTTACTTAAAAATACGTCAAAATGAGCAGCCACAGAAAATTAAATAATTGGGAAATCGTCTCGACTGCCTGTTTTTACGATTTTTCGAGACATTCCTTGCAAAGATTTATTCATGAAAAATCCAACAGACGGATAGACTTTTTTTTTAAGTTGACGAGAACGTGGAGAAAACTTTTGTTCGTAACTAATTAATTCAATTTCACGCAGCAAGGAACGGTTGTCTCGAACGTATTTCAAAGTGTAATTTCTTAAATTGAGAGCATGAGAATAGTGTTTTCCATCACAATGAATCACGTGGTCTATAATCTTGACTTTTATAACTCGCATGATCGATTAGAGGTGCCATTAGTGTGCAATAAGTACCAAACGATTTGAGCAATTTAATTTTTCGCTCGAGCGTTGCCACGAATTTGAGCGATTAGGAGCAAGTTTCTTTGGTTCTGTGCATGCATTTTTATTTCATTCTCGCATGCTTGCAAAGGAACTCGTCAATCATGAAAAATTCGGAGCGTCTCCTCACTGGATTTATCGTTATTTTCTTAATAATGGTGAGTCTCTACGTTTCAATATTTTCCCACTCGAATGAAAAAAATTTCTTGCATGTTTTTCATTTTAAAAAAATCGTAATTTACAGAAAACACTTTTTTTCATGATGGAATTTTTATTTAGTTATTTATTTCAGTCACCGATTCGAGCCGATATTCGAAAAGAATGTCGGAAACAAACCGGCGTCTCATGGTGTGAGTCTTTTCACTCATAAAATCCAACATGCAAATGTTCATATCATTGAAAATATTGTCGACCTTTAAGCTGCTCTGAAAAAGCTCAAAGCCGGGGATTTCAATCAAGATGATCACAAGCTCAAATGTTATCTGCGGTGTTTCGTTATGAAAAATGGAATAATTGGAAGTGACGACGAAGTTGACGTAGAAAAAGCAGTTCGTCACCTTCCACCACATCTTCAGGAGTCATCGAGAAAGGCACTTCTCAAGTGCAAACATTCATGTAAGTTTTTACACATTTTTTCTCAACTATTTTCATTCATCGTTCAGGCCTCGTGTGAATCGTTTTCAATGGAGAACAAAGACTTTTTCCAAATATCTCTCAAAAAATTATATTTTTTTTGTTGTTTTTTTTTTCTTATTTTTCATTCGATTCGAGAAAATTGTTCAGAGATTTATTACAATAAAAATGAGAATAAAATATAAATGAGAACAAGAATGGAATAAATGTATTACGATGTCCGGATTCAGCGAGCAAGAACGTCTGTGACAAGGCATTCGACATAGTACGTTGTTACTTCAAGTCTCAGCCTCAGGTAAGGGGGTAAAAGCGTCTTACCGTATATTCGATTCACCGACAATACAAAAACGTTAGCTCGTCGTAGCAATTTTACTCGTTTCTGTGATTTTTGTGCCTCTTTTTTCGTCATTCTTTTTTTTCTCCTCAGATACTGCGAAGTATCTCGTTCGTGTAAGCTGAGAAGAAGCTGAGGGATGGAGAAAACGTGAGGGACGTTGTAGGGAGTTCAGGAAAAAGGGGTTATATCCCGGGGAATTCCTAGCCGCTGCGTTTCGAGCGTGAGAGAGCAGGACCGACAAAAAAGTCACGCACCAAGTGTGAAATATAAATATATATATTTACCGAGGTTACCAAAGACCGATACAGAGAGAAAGACACAGGGGGAGCGTAGAACGAGATATTTGGGTTATCCATCGAGGAGGGTAAAGTAAAGTCTCAATACTTTATCATCGTGTATCATGGCCGAGAACGAAAAAAATAAGAAATAAAGCAAATTAAATTGAGCTCCGTTTGTTAACTTGCCGATGGAGAGATGGAGGATTTTTTAAAAGATATAAATTTGACCGGTGACCAGCAAATGAAGAATCATTCGTGGCCGACAAAATAGAAGAAAATTTCTTTGCATACGAAGCTTCACGGAAATAAAAATTCTTCGTGTATAAGACAAAAAAAAATCGCAAGTAAATTCATAAATATTGATGAAGATCGCTAGTGATTCAAACTCCCATGGCTCGGGAGCGACGGTGGTCGAGTGAGATATTTGCACGCGGCAAATTTAATCTCCAGCGTGTATCGATGGAATAACAATTTTTAAGGCAAAAACAAGACTAAAATATTGCATGAAAGCTTAATTGGGCTCTCTCCCCTCTAGTCTTGGAATTCCACTCCACAAATTTTCATCCGAGAGCTCCTCTTATTTTAGTACTCTTCCTTAAATATCCAATTAGTTAGAAAAAAATAAATAAAAAATATAAGGAGCCCTGGCAAGTCGATTCTGATAGGATTCGGTTTAGAGAATATTTGTCGAATTCGTCCTGTTTCCCTGTCGCCACAAGCTCACCCTTCATACACATTTCCATATCCAGCGCTCCGGTTAAACAATAATCATGCATATTCAGTCGATGGCTCGAGCCCGCAATCCCGTTGTAATCTGGCGAATATGCAAGCAATTTTGACTCTCCTCCCTTCCATGGCTTATACTCCAAAAATGACAGAAAGGCCGAAAAGTTTTTTCACTAATCCGCCCTTTTCGTTTATGTACCTGCGAAGAAAATCCGATAATTTGAGTTCAGTTGTCCTTTCGGGAGCAACTATCGACTTTGGCAACGCAAGTTTTTCTCAGTTTCTCTGTGTCTTCCGTCGGAGATGATCGAGTGGAAGTTTTATCGAATAAAAAGTTGCCCCGAAATATTCAAAATCCACTGGAAATTGATGATTCTTAGCCCGCTTTGTTTTCTTCAGTTTTCTTGTGCCCTTTCCGTATGTTTTTATTATTTTTACCACGAAACTCTCCCGAGAAGGATTCTCTTTTAGCTTTTTTCTAATCTTGCATAAATATAGTTCAAGGGTTGACTATGGCGAACGAACAAACGTATAGATAGTCTGCGTCAGACACGTACCCGATAAAACGACCGATATGGCTTTCCCTAGCACTGGCCGTTTTCCAACGACGTGTTCGCGCTTCCATCCACCCTGACCTCTCCTCCTGTCCATTCCCCTCCATTGCTACCTCGCCACCTTCAACCCCTGGACAATAAATCGGTGTCTTTGCTACGACCGAACGAGCGCGCGAAAACTACGCTGATTCTGCGACGCACACCCTATCGTAATAGCCTGTAGATAGGATCCAGTCATTCTAGCCATTCCACAAACTTCCCACGATCAATGGACAATAAGCTTTTTTTCTTACGATTACTCCACGCCACGTATCGATAGACTCGACGCCAACCAACGAAATAGAAAAATGAGTCACATCTTATTTGTTTTTTCAAAAACACTGTTTATTTATGCCGAAAATATCGGTAATGAAGAATAAAAATTAAAAGATTGAATTTCTTGATACTACGTCGAATTTCTTCGGAAAATATTCTCCGCAGCTTGCGACTTTTCATCCCATTTTCGACGAATGAAAAAAATTCTCGAAATTTTCAATAAAACTAAACATTTTGACAATATGGGACAAAAGGTGCTTCGCAACGTCGGGATGGCACGCCCAAAAGGAAATAGACAATGGCGCATATATAGGTAGGATGCACTCACACCGATTGGAATTGCTCGGACTGCTAAGGTTCCGGTTTCTCTTTTCCCCCCGCTCGCTCTTTCTCTTTCTCGTTTATTGACCCTAATCGCTATTGTGCCGATAAGCACCAAGAAATATTATGAATCGACCCACTTCTTGGCGTGATATGTTGGATGAAGAAAAAAGCCAACGGTCCATACCATTTTTAGTTTAAGGTAAATATTTTTTTTTCTTGTTCGCCTTCAAACTGTGGAAAAAAACTGAAATTTTTTTAGCTGAAAAGACGGAAATGAAAATTCGCTTACTATCGAGTAAGAATTATGATTCGTATGAGGGGAATATTCTTTTATTACTTCGCGGAAAGTGATAAAAAATATTCTTCGCACTTTATCGCCGAAGGTTATTAAAATTTTTATCAATAGCTATAAAAATCAATTTTCACCCAGATGCGGGGCTTTCAGTTCCGCAAAATTCAGTATATATTCAGTTGTTCGCAAGTTTAGTGCCAGAAAAAAATCTATTCCCGCGGGAAACGTGGCTAATTGTCGTAAGTGTAAAAATTTCTTTTCCCTTTTCAAAAATCCATATTTTTTGGTATTTCTCGAGCTCAATTCAATGACAATTATTCATTTTTTAATTTCAATCGAACATTGCAGACACTCGGAAAAAATAAAAATCGAACATCGATATGTCGAAGGTTTTAGTGACGATTTTCCTTGCTCTTATTGTTGCCTCATTCGTTATATGCGTCGCTGGCGACTGCGTTCAGATAGGCAAAAAAGTGAGTCAACAATAATCACAATACTTCGTGAATTTGCATGAAATAAATAAAGCGTCGCTGAAATGTTTCGAATTTTTAACATTGAAATTTCGATCGTTCAGTGCATTTCTTTCGGAAAATTTTATTCTTTTATTTCTCAACTTGACAATTTATTCATTTCTTCCCATTCAGTGTGGTCACGATGCTCCATGTTGCGTTCCTTTTATGTGCAACTTCTACGCGCGCAGATGCATAAAGTGAAACAATTGGAAATGGCAGAAATGAAAAATCAATAAAAATGCATTTTTCCTAGGAAGTAAACCTAGGGGAGGCCAATTTAATTTCAACCTTCAAATCATATTTTTATTAGTTCGTTCGTTTTCATCAGCAAAATAACTGGAAAATTTATCACGATGCGGATGCAATTTTGAGTCTAAATCATGGTTTGGAAACATTTTAGCTCACTGCCAACTTGTAGTAGCGGTTTAATGAAATGGGTACAAGATCTCTAGGGTGCAATAGAAACGAATAGTTCGATACACCACGAGCCAGCAATTCGAAAGCTTGTTTTCCCTCAAGGGGAAAGCAAGGGCGTGACTATCCTCACCCCAAGGGCGCACTACAAAACACACTGCTTATGCTATGAGGGATGATTTGATTTCAAAATCGAGTCCATCTCCCGAACCCACTTGCCAAATTATTCCAAACTGGGAAGCATCATCAAAACATTCTTGTGTTTTTTTTTATCTCCCTTATCCTCGAACTTTCGTATTGTTGCATGAGGACGAACGTTTATTTTTGCAGTCAATCGAAATCGTCTCTCACAATCGTTCGAAAAGTTCATTTCCGGATGAATGAATTTGAAAAAACATAATTTCTCGCAGACCTTTGTCAATATGAAGTTTATCGATCGTCCAAATTTTTTACAATGTTGTACGTACTATCAATATTTTCATAATCAAATTTATTCGATCTCCGGATTATTTATAATTATTTTTCATGACAACACAGAAAAATGAATACATATTGCTTAAATAATCTTCGGAATCCTTTTTCATTCGGTCTTTTTTTTTTTGGTGATCGTACTCTGAATATTCGTTTTATTTTTCGTTCCGGAACTCCGATATTTTGAGCAACAATAGATCGAGCCGTAGGCATGGCCCATATCAATGGGCTGTGTTCTCCGTTGTCCCACTTTGTTTCGTATTTTCCTCTCGTCATACTGGATCAGCTTTATTACAGATCTGACGTCAAAACTCTTTTTTGTCGACATAACATGAAAAGAAACGAACGGGACAATAGACTTGGACAGGGACGAAAAATGTTGTGCTTCTTCGCCAGTTTCCCTGGATATCGGTCACGTTCGTAGACGAAAACGATAAAAAAGAAACGTCTCATTGTAAAGATTGTTCGTTCACAAAATAAAAATATGTAAAAAAAAAAAAAACATTCAAAAGTTCCTCTGGACCAGAGTAATGGGAAGATTTTTTGAAAAATAATGAGACGCCCCATTTATCGAAAATCGAAATAAAAAAATGAGCAAAACAAATGCTTGAGAACCAGAACAGCGCAACATCAGGTTCAGTCAACAAAATTCCACGGCCGCCACGAGACCTTCACACACTTTCGGCAAAAATTTAATCGTCAAGAAAAAAACGTTGGAAAAAGTATTGCCCATGAACAAAATTTGAAGTACAAAAAGACCAATAAACATTCGGAACTCCAACCAACTTCCTGGACATTTTGAACCGTAAATCTCCGTCGTCATGTGCGACCATTGCTCGTGAGTCTTTGAATTTTCCAGAATTTACAGTTCCCCGACTTCTGGTTCGAGTAGTCGCTCCATCACCGTCAATTTCTCGATCAAATTTCAGAAAAGTTACCGGTCAGAAGGGCTATGGTGGTCAAGTAACCTGCAAGTGTGAAGGGTTAGTTCGAAATTAACAATTTTCAGATTTATTTGTTGCTTTGCCATCGAATTGATGAGAAAAAAACGTTGGTCCTTATTGACAATAGGAAAGAGGACGACAGGAGGGACAGAGACCGAGAGCGAGAGTCCGATGGGCGTTGCAACAAAAAGTAAGATAAAAATTACCTTCCGTACTCCCATACTTTCGAATTGCGGGTTTGACTTCCCGTCACGTACTTTATGGACAGATTGAAATTTTCTGCTTAAATGGCTGCCTACCCTGCGATTTCTTATTCATGGTTAATTGCCCCTAAAGAAAAAAAAAACACAAAATTGTCGAGAAAATGCGGTGGAAATTTGAAAAAAATATTGTTCACCGCAACGAATAGGTTAGCAAATGACTTTGCTAGAAGAAAGAATTCAACTTTTTACTTTTTTCTGATTCACTGATTTGGTTAATCCGCATGGCTTAACACTCTAAAAAAAACGAATTGGAATAAGACGGCTAATTGGATTAACACGATACCCGAATGAATGTGCAGAGGGGAGGAGGCGGGCGGGTCAGGTGGATGCTTTGCCTCAAAATGCTGCACCGCTACGACCGAGGAAAGTGGTGGCTGCTGCACCGATAGTGCACCAACGAACTCGAGAGGGCCTGCAAAGAAAAGTTGCTGCGCGCACAAATAGTATTAGAAAGTGGGCAATCGATTATCGGTCCGGAATGTCGTTGACGTTGAATTAAACCAAGATGGAAATAGCGTTCGAAATACGTGCTACTCAAATAAAAATCATTCACCGCACACGAAAATTGAATTTTTTTATAAAAATATTATTATTTACGCAACAATTGAGTAGGCAGCCAAATTAAAAAGCAAAAAATACAATAGAGCGTTTGATCATTTTCGTTTTTTTTATAAAATTGAAAAATTTGATTGAAAAATCGAAATTCGATTGAAATTTGATTGTATTGACACGTTGGGTCAATGTGACCCAGAGCATACTTTATTCACTCATAATCATGAAAGAAATAAGTTAAAAAATCAATAATTCCTGCACAGTTATTTTCAATATTTTGAACAATTTTTTTGTGCCAATTTTGTTTTAAGCTCGAAAGAGGCTACCGGCAATTGCTGTGGATCTTGTGCTTGCATGGATCTGAACGACAAGCATCGGGATAATGGCAATGGAAACGGAAAGAGTGACAAAAAGAAAAAGGGTGCGAACCTTTCACGATAAATTTCGTCTCTGAAACTGTGGATGACGCAGAATGAAAACTTTAACGCTCAAAACTTTGCATTTATTTTTTAATATCATGAAGATTGAATAAAGTGAGGATTAGTTTGGAGTTGACAGGAAATCATCTTGAGTTTTAATTTTACCAACAACAAAATGGGCAAAGGGGGTCGGGGGGGGGGGGGTGGTCTGTCGGAGAAAATTGACAGATGTCACGGGACGTGGAAAAAATGCGAAATAAATAAAAAACCATCACAACGGCTGTGTTCATTCCTTTCGGGGCAAAATTCCGATTCGTCCGTGTATCCAAATTCTTTTTCGACATGCCGTAATTGAAAATACATTTATTTCTACAATCCGAATGATTTATTTGGCAATTAATCTGAATCGTGAAAGAATCAAATAAAAGTGTCAGCATGTGCGATCACTGCAGGTAAATTAATCGACGTTACATATATCTCTTTGAATTCTATTGGTCGTGCAGATAGGTTACTCCGAGAATCCCCCTTTTTCGAATTTTTCAGGTCAGCGGTCGCTCGAATGGAGAACAGAATGATGGGACCCCCGGTGCAAGAAAAAGCTCGGTTCACCGAGGGGACTCGGTAAGCTATCAGTGATAGAATGTTGGAAAAGCGTTGGGTGTGGCGTAGACACAAATCGACTCGAGACTAGACAGAAAGACCTGTCTCTTTCTCTTCCCAAGAATCTTCCTTTATCTTCCCTTTTCGTTAATGCTACCATCGCTCTTGCTCTCATTTCTGCCCTCCTTGAGTTTGGCAAGTCTAATTTTATCCTCGATCCTTCGTACTTAATCTCGCACCTTATAATCTTTCTCCAGAATCTATCGAGCATAACTGTTCACCACTTTTCAAATTAAAATCCTTCAACAAGCATACCCTTCCAAGTAACTTCATATTTTGTGAATTAAATTACTTTTCAAATAAATCGTTGATTTTTCTAAAGTCATGATTGCATTATTTTCTTCGTAAATCGTTTCATAAATAATTGGAAATAAGAAGCTATGGAGATTCAGCCCCATCGCCAATTTCCAGACATACTCGTCATCATAAATATAATTCGCTGAGAAATTCTCTTTTCTGTCCTCGGCATCGAGTGCCTGTTTTCTTTCTATTAGTGCTTTTTCCAAATATCGGAAACGACTGAATGGAAAATTCGTATTTGTTAAGAGTTAGTCTTTTTTTGGGATAGAATAGTCGTCGGAAATGGGATATTATTGAAGGAGGTTTCCCTCAATTGAATTCAAGGTACTCAAGATATAATTGAGGTACGCTGTTTAGACGTATTGATTTTATCGTACTAGGCTAGAAAAGACAGTCGCAGGAGCAGCTTGTTGTGCCCAGATGGGAAAGGCTTGTTGCGGAGGTGGATGCTGCGAGAGTACAAAATTGATTTCATCCTGTTGCGGAATCAAACACGACGAAACAACAGTGAAAGCACCGAGGGTGTTTGATCAATCACAGCCGGTACAGTCAAGGAACTTGATGCATCGTCCTGGTAATTCTCGTGCGCCAGCTATGTTGGCTCCAGGCGTTCATAGGATCGAATGCGCTGGTTTCAATTCTGGCAATTGTCCTGCCAATCCAATTAATACTGCTCGAGAAAACGTTGCACCCTCTTACGATATGGGAGGTCAGCACTTTTCCTCGATTTATTCAACTCAATTATTATTCAACATCACTATTGTTTTTTTAATTATTCATTTTTTTTCATTATTTCTTTTTTCTGGATTTTTTTTTCGAATTTTGCATCCAAAAATTATTCATTTTTTCCATCACCATTTATCCCTCTAAGTCACATTTTCCTTAAGTGACATTTCACCAGGATCAAATTTTATTTGACAACAAATATTTAGGCAATTTCCAGTTTAATTTCGTTTTTTTTTTCATCTTTCAAAATCTTCGGTTGGTCATTGGATAAAAATTTGTAAGTTATTTTTTTTCTGTCACGTTTCCACGATTGACAGTTTGTCCGGCCCTGATGAATAACCTTCCCTGCACGTCGTATCGCGAGCCAACGCATCACGAACCGAAATGTTTTGGTGGTGATTGCTGCGATGGGGTTACCGACGAGAACGATGCATCTACGAAACGTGAGTGACGAACGCATTCGAAAATTTTGGCAAATTGGAATTTATCGGAGGAGAAAAAATACGGGGAGGCTGTTGGTGATCATCGGAAATACCTGAGAAGCTGATTTTTATGGCTTTGGAATACGAAAGTTTGTGAGCTGCTAAGAATTTTTTGTTTTTCTCTCAAGAGGGTATGATGATTTTATAGAGTGAAAAGA
Source organism: Campopleginae sp. 14b (assembly GCA_030522525.1). Classification (NCBI taxonomy): domain Eukaryota; kingdom Metazoa; phylum Arthropoda; class Insecta; order Hymenoptera; family Ichneumonidae; species Campopleginae sp. 14b. The sequence goes on from JAPYYS010001116.1 coordinate 19,473, forward strand.
GCAGTGTGGAAATGGTGTGGGGAATGGAATAACGGGGTAAAAATGCTGTCGAGCAATCCTTGTGTACCTCGATTTATTTTACCGAGTGAAAATACTCTCGGACGGATTGAAGTGGGAGGAAGGGCGGAAGAGAGGGAGAATCAACGAGAGGGTGGAAAAGGGCGTGAGATGGAGAGAGAGGCAAATTCTTGGAAGACAGCAGCATATAAACGAGAAGACGATGCAAATAAGAAAAGATAAATGATGGAGACATCTCGGCAAAAGGGACACAGTAATTATTGCTCGAGTTTCTACCAACCTAATGGACAATTCATCCCCTTGAATTTCGTACAAAAGACGAGGAATTATATATATAATGAGTCCAAGGAATAGGGAAGGAAACGAGATCGACAAGAGCTCAAACAACGAATCAACGAGTGTCAAAAAAACATGATAAATTATTATTGTTTTATTGTAATAATTCTAACCTGATAAAGATCATTTCCCGAAGGACAAAATGAAACGCCAGATTGATTGAAAACGACGTTCATTCCATTATTATAAATCTAATTTCAAACGATTCAATAAAAGTCCAAAAATAAAAGAATTCTCAAGGTCGACCGTCCAAGGAATCTAGAGCTCGAGAAAACTCATAAAAGTATTTGAAAAAGAGGGAAAGAGTTTCAGATAAATTGTAAATCCCGACGCTCTTTGCAGTCGGAAACGAGAACATTTCGTCTCAACCGGATGTCTGACTTTCCTAACTTTTCGATGTTTGAGTTTGCCCACGCTTCATTTTTTCTATGGCGAATATCGTTTTTTATTTGAATAAAAGGGATAATTTTCGTAACAGGAAAGAAACTCCTATGCTGGTAAAAAAAAAAAATCATAAAAAGTATTGACTCTGGAGTCAATCATCGATTTGTTTTTGCTTGTAGAGACTAAGTCGTTCAGATAAAAAATCTATATGAATAAATGATTGGAAACAATCGGATTCGAGAAAATGAGGAACGTACGAAGAAGCACGAAATGCTCCGAGCCACGGATCTCGGTTTAACTGGGAACAAAGTTTGTTTACGACAGAAGACACACAAGCCGACTGTTTCGGGCTTACACTAATTAAGCATACACATTCGGGGCGGGATGCTGCGTCTGACTCGCTCCTTCTAATATTTCTTCGAACGTGACGAGGGAGCGGGGTATATCGCTCGGAACAAACGCCCTGTGCGGTATTTCTCGTGCACTAGAACCCGACCTCAAAAGTTATAGTTTTGCATTCGCGTAAACTCTATCATTTGTCTTTCATGACAGTGATACTCGTAAAGTTTCATCGAGCCCTGTTACACGAACATTATTATTCTGGATTCCCTGCTACGCTTATGATAATAATAAAAATAACGATAACAATAACAATGACGATGTTAATCATACGAACAATAATCGTAACAAAAAGAAAAACCATGCAGCTGATAATAATCCCATAATATTTTGCAAAAGTTATTACAAGTTTTAAAACCTTCGATCCCTAGTTCGGATTGGCTCGGCTCAGCCGAAAGGAAAAGGGATTTTAGGTTTACTGTGCAATCAATGCAAGAGCACACACGAGCGCTCGAATATTCGCTCTTAGTTTGAGCAGCCCCAAGATTTCCGGCTGATTAGTTTTCGACAAGTAATCAAACATGGGGATGGATTGATCCTACGAGCACCGTGGATGCTTCATTATCATTGCTTTCTTATATCAGTAGTCACTACTTTCCCATTGGCCAATTAATGATTATCAAGGAATAAGGAACTCTCGGTTACTCTCTTATGATTTCATGAACGTTTTCGTTTTTCCAAGTTGGCTCGTTAGGGTTTCGTTAATGACGAGTGATTTCCGAACGTCGAAATCTTACCAAATGGCTGTTCGTCATTAAACAGAACAGTGAGTCTTGTGCCTAAACCAAAATTTAGCGAAAAAGGACACTTTGGTGCAAATTCATAATAGTATGCAACCGCCAGGTGAATGATTAATGAATTTATGGTCGTTTGAGGAAATTTTCATTTACAGTTCGCCGCTCACTGATCCGATAATTACGTCGGGACTTTATTTTTCGTGCACTGTATATCATTAAATTGATATGGACAAAGAGAATTATCAACGTGAGTGCTCATTTGAAATTCCGTTATAGATCGTGTGATTGGTCGCGGAGATTGGTGTAGATAAGAGTAATTATTACACGAGCAAAGCCAAGATCGAATAACGAATAAATATGGGTGTAATTATGCACGTAAATAGAAAGGTCTATAATGTGAATTATTCGATTATTTGATGACGTTTCGTTCAATTAAACAAAGATCGTAATTAATGGGATTTTGGCTTAATGAGGGTTCATTAATTTTCGGGTGTCGGTCTGGACCTCATCTTTATTGTGTTTATACAGCGTGAACCATGTGAATGTGGAATGAACCGATATAAGCTCAAAGGTCTATAGTAGATGGAAGAAGGGCCGGGGAATCCGGGGAAAACCGGACGATGTATTTTCGCTGTAGCAGGTTGTAGCGCGCGCCGAAAAACGTAGCAAAGCAGAGCGCAAGCGCTCGCGAAACTACGAGAAAGCTTTCGCAGCCACGCGGCCGCAGTCTTGATCAAACCGCGAAACTCCCGCCTCCTCTAAAGCCCTCATCTTTAGCCCGGGCAATTGTGCAATTTCTCTCGAAAATACCCCTTCGAATCCACCTGTTCGTCGCTATCCACTCGGTGTGCGTCCACTTACCTTTTTGTTTTTTTCCTTTCAATGGGAATCGTTTTAAAATACGCAATTTTTTCCACGTTCGTTCCTTTCAACTTCTCATGCAAGTGCAAGTGATTTTTTTCCTCGTTTTATCGTCGATTGGTGGCAAATGAAATCGACGCTTTTGCTATTCTTCCTGGTTTCATTATTTTCTTTGTCCATTTTTAATTTTTTTATCGTTTATTCCTGTCATGATTTTTTATCGACTTCCTCCTTTTATGATCGTTCCAATTAAATATTCCTCGGTCGCTTTTCGCCTCAAAAACTAAATCTTGCTTTCATTATATTGAATAAACGCAGCAGCAGTGATTGATTCTCGTGACCATGACGAATAAAGTGGATTAAAAAGAAGAACTAGAGTTCAAACAAATTTGCAAATGCTAATTACGATTTTAACTGAATTAATATCGTAAGAAAAAAAACGATGTCTACGCAACTTGATTGAGGCCGACGATGTTACCGTGGCGATGCGACGGGAATTCAATTATTGTGATTCATCAGTGAACTGGTATTGTTTATTCCTGGTACGTTCAAGCTCCGCTCAGTGAGATAATTCGATAAATATAATTTTGCGATTATCCGCATGATTTGAGGAGTCAAGTTGTGGGAGTCGACGTGTGCCTCTTAAGATTATCGTCACGGTTGAACGTACACCCTAAATAGGTGAGCATCGGGATTTGACAATCGTTTGGGGAGTTAGCTAGTTAGCATAGTCGAGGTACATCGTAATTTCATTTTCTTACGCTGTCAACCACCTTGTCGTCGTACGAGAAATCTAGAGAATTTACTGACAGTATTTCAATGCAATCGTCCATTTTTTCTCTCATCATATATTTTCTCAAATCGCTTCAGTCCATAACCATTAATGATTTCTAGAACGAACGCCCTCTGGACTGAGCATCGAAAAAAAATCAAAGCCTCCGCTACCCGAAAATGACTTAAAGGGTAAATTATGAAATTTAGAATTATCGAAGTACTTCGAAACTACGTTATATTCCGTACGCTCGATGACCCATTTGGTGCCTAAACTCGTCGAGTGCCCGACAGTAAACTACGATGTATTTACGATTCACGAATTGGTACAAACATCCCTGAAATTCCCTGGGATGATGAACGACAAGTACGTATGAGGCTGACAGTCAACAGTGCGCGAATAATAAGCTACAGAAAATCAGTCGAGTGGTGCTTCCTTGGGACCCTTCTTTTCGCCTCGATCCCCTACCCTTTCGCTTCAACCCCATACACTTCTGTTCCTCAATTTCGCGGGTTAGCGTCGATTGACGGCCGTGTTTTTCCCAAACAAATCGTAAACACTTCCTTATTTCCTTATTTTCCCCCTTTGCTTCTGAAACAAGTCACTGCTGTTTGCTATCTGATGAATATTAAAAAGGATAGTGGATCTAGTTAAAAATAGGTCGTGAATATCTGATGTTTAAGTTTTTCCGCGTCTCCTTCCCTTCTTGTCAGTGCAAGATTGATTGCCATCGATCCAGAGCAATGAAAATCTAAAAAATATTTTGAAGAACTCGAGACATTTTTTTTTTTTCATCCCCAATCATTGACTCGCGTTTGAAAAAATGTATCTCTTTGTCGGAAAACCCTCTGCTTTTCTCGTTTTCACACCTCTCCTCTTCCCCTATACTGCCCCTTCATCCAGCAATATTGGCGATGGTCGTGAATGTCATTCAGTTAAGAAATCTCGTAAATAGAATGCTTGAAACCGTGACACACATTTTGATCCCCCTTCAAAGATCGGCAACTCCTAAACTGTATTTTCACGCACGTACGTACTTTTGCGACTGACCCCAATTTACTTGGACGTGGTAATCTCAAGATCGTTCCCTTGGGTATAAAATATCGTACGCAATTGAGATTTCGTCCCTCAAGGATTTTCGGGGCTTGGCTCTTTTTTGTTTTACTATCGCTCGGTCACCGCAAAGACAGAAGAAGCCCATAGCGAGATTCATTCGACGAAATTACCCCTGTAGAAAAATGACGAGTTGCCTCCTCGATTGCTTTCCTTTTTTTTCATCGTTTATCTTTCCTTCCAGTGATAAGAATCATTTTTTACTTAATTCGCAAAGAAAATCAAGAGCAATAGTATTCCAAACATTCATCTATGATATGGAGAACTAAATTACGAAATATCTAACAAAATTCGGTCCGTAATGATGATAAAACAGCCTCTTCTTTTCTGTTTGAACTCCAACCAGATGCACGAGCACCAATTAATCGTCGTTCTCCATCATTTACAACTTTTTTTATTCACAAAAAAAAATCGATTATAAACAGCAATTGAGCTTTTCCCGGTCTTCGATCAGCCTGCTCAAATTGTAGAAGAAAAAGTCGTTGGTAAAATGGATTTTTGACGTTTCCTTCCGGAATCCAACTCGGAGTATTAGAGAATGACTTCAGCAAAAAAAATTTCGGTACAGCCTTGGAAAGTGAGAAACTTAACTTTTGCTAAAAAAAATAAAAAATATGTCAAAAAAGGATGGCTGCAGATATTTTGTTAGAGAAAAATTGGAACAAAAATAAAAATCCCAACGCAAATCGGGGAGGTGAAGGGGGATGATTGTGCAATTGTTTTTATTTATAATTTTGAATAGATTCGATACCGACTCGAAGTTTTCGCGAAATATAATAATCGTTTCTGCCCCGTAATCGTTTGCCAGTCGTTGACAACCGTGTGGGAACCAATTAAGAGTTTTATGGACTAGTTTCGTAGCTTTTGACTGTTGATCGCGAAAATCAAACAAAACAAAGAGTCAAGTAATTCTAAAACTCACAAGGTCGAAGGTGAAACAACACGCACAAAATGATCGATAAAAATGTCTCTCAGGGATGAAAAAATGGGATCACGAGGGAGAGTGGATTGCTTGAGAAAGCTTACGAATCTTCTCCCTCTCACGATGAAGATCCCACCGCGACCTTCTCATGATCAACCTAAATTGGCTCTTTAATTCTCTAATTACGAGGAGCAGGTTAATGCGTCCAGCAATTTTCGGGGATCACCGAGAAGCTGCGAGGTGGCTTCGAAGCCACAGACTTGCATAACACTCCCGAGGAATATAAAAACTGCTCTTGACGAGACAAGCATCTTATCCACAATGTTCTTCGGGCGGCCATAAAACTTTGTCTGCTTAGTTCGTTATCCTGGCACCCAACGATCGATAAGATAGGATCAAGACCCTTCGGTATTTCATTCCTCTTTCATTCCTACGTCATCAAGATCGCTCGGTATAGCTTGTCGTACGAAATTATTTAAGAAGCTTATTGGAAAGTAGGAGAAACTTCAAGAATGCATTTTTGTAATTTTTCATATTTTTTTTTTTAAATATTCGAACGAATCATCGAGTCGTGCTGCCCAATCGCTAGAGAAAAATCATTTGCAAGCTGATATCTCGTTCTCTTTGCGGCTTAGTACGAGACACAGAACTCTTTAATATTCAGGATGTGTAACGATAGCGACCGCATTTGAACGGGTGCAGGTCCGTCCCTTTGATATAATTGGAGCAATAATTAGAGTGACAGCTCGCGTTGGGGTGAGGTAAAATTGTCCCTCAAAGAGACGATGAGTTCTCACGACACTCGTGATTGTCAAAAAGACAAGAAGAGGCAGGAAACGAAGAAAGTTTTTTCGTTTCTCGATTAAAAAAGTTGCCAAGCTCTGAGGGGTGATTCTTTTAGTCTTTTTATTCTTTTTACGTCGCGTCTGGAAGTTTCGCTCAGCCGGAACATGGAAAACCGTTGACCCGGAAATGTATATATTTCGTTTCTTTTTCCATCCCTTAAGGGGGTGAGTGTTTAAACTCTAGCCGCTATGTACGAGAGCTCTAGAATTGGGTGAGAAGATTTTTTGTCAACAATGGATCGGAGCGGAGCTCAGAAACAACGTCGAGACTGGAAGAGGGAGAAATATATAGTTTTCATCCCCTTTAGGTTGCCTGGCCAGAATAACAATTGTTTCACATGAAAATAACTTTTTTCTTTCTCAAGTTTCGAAGGGATTCATTGTCATTCACCAGGCTCGTTAAATCATGTTCAGGCCTTCAGGAATAACAACCGCCTGATTGTTTTAAGACAAGGGATCGAAGAATGCTCAAGACATTGTTCATCTTCTTACCATCTCTTCTAGCCCTCCTTTGAAGTTGTTTATAAGGGAGAGAAGCTTTTTACAAAAAAAACTTTGACATGTACCCTTTTGCGTATTAGGTGACCCTTGTCAACTTTCCATGCGCCCTCGCACCGTCCCCAGCAGCTGTTATCGATCCCTCGTTAAGTGAATTATTAATATTGTATCCTTGGAAGCTGCGACCTGTTGGTAAATTTTAGCGTGGGAAAATTTGAATAATAATAAATCGCGAAGGGGGCGAGTAACCGAGAAATAATCCGGTGCGGGTTGGCAACAAGCAGTTATTCATTTTCTTCGGTATACTTTTCGCTGACGGATCAGATGGTGCATAAATCAAAAGTGTCCAATAAAAACCTGTTCTCGGGACTGCCCAGTATTAATTGCGGTAATAAAAACCATTAGAAACAACAACTGTACATAATATTTCGAATACTTTGACAAAACAGCGAACCACATGAAAAATGAACCGTTTATTAAACAAACTTACGAGTGATTCAATCTGTGAAATTCTAACATTGGGGATGTGAGAATCAGTGGCGTACCTAAATCAACGTTATTTCCAGCCGATAATAGAATTATAACATTTATCTCGCGAAATAATCAATCGTGTATCCGATACTTAACGATCAACTACTGATAAACCACGAAACGATAATTAATTGTTAATTAAAAAGTTTATCGTGATGTTAATTTCGAGTGCAACTTTCCATAATTATTCGATATGCTCATGAAGCATCGGTGGTTCGTGACAAGGTTATCGGTGAAAATGTGACGAGAAAAAAAACGAAGGTAAATTTCCATTTACTAATATGCCTGACTTTTTCTATTGATATGATTTTATGTTAACGAGTCATCGATTACGGTGACAGTGAGACATTCGTTCAGTTTTGTGCGACGATTACTCCAACCGAAACAAAAGTATCGTTGTTTATTGATTCGTCGACATCCTGCGCGCCGTGGACCACTGCGGATTTTAGTTTTTTCATGTTTCTTTTTTCTCCATTAAATTGCGTGACCGTTATGGATCATAAATGTTCAGTGAACTTTACCGGACCGGTGCGCAGCGTGTAAAGATCGTTCGAAACTCTCTTTATTCCCAGGAATAATAGGAACTCCTTTTTGGCATCAATCCAATCAGCCCACGAGCTTCTCTTTGATTAACTGAAGTTCCATTATACTGTAGAATTATCTAGTCCTGGAAAGAGGGCCGTTAATCCACAAGACGCAGGATAATTATATAATCACTAATGGCGCTTGAACAATAATTTAGAGTCAGCCTCCAATTGGACAACGTAATAATTCCCGATGACAAAATTTATTGACTTAAAAACAAATCATTCACAATTTTCCAGAGAATGGAAATCGTTCGACGAACATATTTTGCGACGAGAATCCCTAAGACGAATTAATAATCATTACATCAAATAATTAGGCGACAGGTGAATAATTTAATCGAATAATGAACAGCCGTTTCTCATTCTAACGGATTATAACGGGCACAAATTCGGCACAATTTCAAAGTTCGTCAATTCTAGTTCGAATCTTTTTGATATCATCCAGTGGGCCCTCTGACTTACGATACATTTAAAAGGATTGATTCTAATTGTTTCGGTTGCGGTGAATCTGAATTATTAGTTTGCATACGAAAGGGCTATAAATATCCGTCGTATACATATGAAACATTAAGGGGGGTTCGAAGGGTCGTGGCGATGACTATCGTAACTGTGTTACGGGACAAGAGCTGCGTGCGCGAGCAAAACGATAGACACATGTGGCACGACCACAGCAGGTGCCTAAAGCCTAGAAACACCAGGAGAGTGAGAAAGAAAAAAAGCGAGCGAAAGGGAGACAGAAAAAAGCGAAATACATCACGACTTTTTGATTAGTTTCGTGTTCTAGATAAATGTCACTCGTGTTGAGACCGGAACAAATCACCGAAAGTTTAAAGCTTTCGTCCAACGACAGTTTACGTTGGTTTCTTCATTCGTCAATGTCGAAAAATGGGATTGAAGAATTTCCGACGTTTTCTTTTCGTTTTATGCCGTTCAATTTACTCCGAGATGTAACTTTGCTATCACGCTGCTATTATTTCGCTACTCAAAGCTCCCAAATAATTAGATTCTATTCTTCTTCCGGTTGGGTAGTTTCAGTTCATCAAAATGAGAATAAAGCATAAATGATCTGTTTACTACTCTTCTCGAGTCGAAAAACGAATCTTCCTTGAATCTCATCTTTCCGACTCCCTCGTATTCCGGGTGCATGCATTCCTTTGGTGTGCGTCTTGCCCTTAATGACAATATCATGCGACAGAAACGCCTTGGCCTGTCCTAATTCAGCCAATCCCGAGTTCCAGCATCCAGGCTCTACATCGGACATTTGCCTGACTCGGCTGTAGAATACGAGAGTGAAATCCGAACTGGGTCGTACTTTTCAGTGATGTATCTCAGGGATGGCTTCGTTCTAGAATATTCTGCTCATTAAAGCTGCAAGCATGTCCTCTCAGCCCCTCGATTGATCAGCGTTGAAAAGTTAACTTTGTTCGAAACTTTTTAGGGATTTCAATTATCCCAATAGCCCATAGATGCATGGCGATATTTATCTGACCAGTTGGACAAGTTTGGATGTAGTTCGTTGGTCAATCGGTTACCGAACCACTGGGTAATTGGTATATAGGTGATTACTCTTCCCTCGGAAAGACGGTGGGTTTTTCGAACCCCTAGAAGTTGCTTGATGATCGGCAGGAGTCCGGATGTTAGTCGTTAGCGACTGGAACCATTGGAAATTGGTTATAGGTCAATGAAATCCGCACATATCCATAAGAAGGGCATCATCGTTACACGGAGCTTGAATTCATAGTTTATCGTAGATCGAAATTTATCCTCGTTGTAGAAGAGCTCGTTACAAAATGATAGCGACACCGAGAGAGCAAATTATTCAAAGGCTTATTGGTGGCTTACCAACAATTGAATGATTGGGCGAGATTGGTGCCATTTACAATGACGAGAGCCCCGTTGTGTATGGCATTAGTTTGTGGATTCTTGTTGGAGTAATATTCAAGCACTGCTTTTCGAACTTTATTTTTCACAGTCGGTTTCGTGAAGAAAAAAAAAAATCAATCACTCTGAATGAAGTCGATCGAAGTGAAAAAATTCAACGAGCTGGACTATTTTCATTCATCGACATTATTGGCGAGAAAAGGAATCTGCGATTAATCCACAAAAGTTTAAAAACGTCGGCCCTACCGTAGCGTTGTATTTATTGAAATGTAACAGTAGAGAATTCTCGTAACATTAGTAATTACTGCATGACCAGTCACGTGATGGGAGTTCTTCTCCATTAGACGTTTCTGAATGCCCTGAGGAGTGAAATGCTTAGTTATATAATCTGTCGTTTTGGTAGCTCGTAAACAAGAGTTATCGAGGCATTTGATGCCATTTTGAAACTCCATAAACCAGGAGCAACCAATACACTGTTAACTGCGAACGACTGTCCTCGTGATTACCATTTTTATTTTCGTTTTCATTGCGAGAAGCCACCAGAGGAAAAAACACGATTTATTTAATTGAATGAAAACTTGATCGGTGAAAAAAATGATTATAAATAAGAGAGACATTGAATAATACAGTTGATCAGTGGCAGCAGATAAACTGCTTGGTAGAGCGAAAGCGGATTACATCGTCGTCTACGTGCCTGGCGAAAGCGATAAATCTCGACTGAAATGTCCAGCTCAAACTTTTGTACACGTATACAGAGCCGCAATACGTTTTCCGTATTTGTTCGACCGGAAATACTACGTTACACGGTTTGTTCGACGCCCCAGAGGAAATTCCTGTTTTAAACGCGCTCTTACAATGGCTGCTCTCGCCAGACTCTTTCAACATGCCTCAGTAATTGCAAAAACTATTTATTTCGTCTAACGTAATAACTCGCATTTTTATATTCATCTCTATTCGGAGCTGCTCATAGAAACCTCAAATTTATAAATTAAGCAACATCCTTTGCAACGTCAAGCTCCACCTTCATCGGTGGCTTGTGTCAGATACGGATTTGAGGCGGTTCCCAGGCCCCATCAAATGTTCAAGAAGACTCCTCTTTTCATTTTAACCCAAATCTTACGATCGTACGTTTTTCCTCTGCGTAATAAGTCGCGTGATTATAGAATGAAAGATGCAAAGAGTTTGACAGTACTTTTTGAGTAATTAATGTATCAAAATGTACGAAACTTGAAGGTAAGCCTTGAAGGGATGAACGTTGGAGAAGCTTAGAGGGTAATAAAGTCGACGAGTATGGAGTCTAGAGGTCACCGGTTGATTTCCGGTTCGAATGCGGAGTCAGGCATCCTCTGAAATTTTTCTTCCGAGCGTTAACGTCGCACACGTCATTTTTCCGAGCATATCACTATATATGGCCTACGAGGGTGGAGGCCACGAAAAATGGAGCATCAAAAATGACGGGCCAATGTAAGTACGAGAAACCCCAAAGTTTCTATTGGACATTAGTTTGGGCAAAAAATCAACATAAAGGACATCGATATATAGTGTCGTGTTAGGAAGGAGGGAGATGGGGGCCAGGACATGCCTGGATGTGCCATCGAAAAGTGCCTTTGGATGATAAAAACCTTGGGGGATATTGCTGCTGTGCTATGCTCTTCTATATCATTCTCTAGACCCCAACCTCCAGTGCTCATCGCATCTACAGATATTCACCGTACACTCAGCAACCCTCGTTGGAGTCTAGAAGAATATTTTTCTTCGTCGCTAGTGCCGCGGGAATCGGGATGAAATGGCTTTCGCGAACGTGCACCGAGGCTGCTAGAGCAAGAGAGCAAAGGATAGAGAAATAAGAATTCGGCGAGAGGGAAGATACGAAGGAGTGAGAAAGATTGCTTCCGAGGGTGCGAACAGGTACCTCTTCCAGCCTCTCGAGCGATATTGCGAATTTATAAAGACTGGTGCAGTTCTTGCTTTCCGCACTATGCACTTCATACGTGAAAAGCTTGGATGAGGGGAAAGTGTACATGAAATCGGAAATTCTTCAACTTTCTCCCCTCCAAATAGCTTTCAGCTCGATGCTGTGCTCCGCATTGTTTTGCATCTTCGAACGAACCATTTCACCAAATTGAATTGGCAAGAAAATAGCCAGACGTGCGGAAAACGAAGTTGCACTCGAAAATGTTTATTGCAATCTCGTGTTGGATCTTTTTTTATATGTCGCTTTTCTTTTTGCTTGACACGAACATTTCGTTCTTCCTTTGCACCATTTCTGAGCTCATTAATCGTTCGATCTCGTGAGATCCGTGCTGCAAACGATTCATTGTTCCTCGTTCAAGACAAAAGTTACTGGGTCAAAGTGTAAATAGATGAACGAAGGTTCGCAGTGACGCGGTCTTTGTCCCTTTTTTCCTCCAGCTGGGGCTTCATTCGCCACGAGCCAGTAGCTACGTATAGACCATCACTCGTTTCAGAGCCACCTGCGAGAATGTTTTTCTTTGATCTTGGAAGAATGATTTTTTTTTTCTTACCGAAAAGTGGCTCTTTGTTTTACATGCATGACATTTTTTCTTCTCGCACATTCTAAGGCGGGCGCACAACTTCACCCGCGGCAAGAGTTTCTTTTGTATGAAAATTTGCAACATAAAAACTCCAAGGGAAGCCATATAAAATATTTTTTCAAAGACGACACAACGGAATGAACGTGAGAAGCGGGAAAATATAAAAACGACTTGATCAAGAGTGGGACCTTGAGACCTCGAAAATTTGTACGATTTTCTCCATTTTTTGTTGTTTCACAGATAAACAAATTTTTTTCCTACAAACTCCGATCATCATAGAAATTTATTTCCAAGATAAAAACGTATTTTTTTTATATGAGAAAAAAAATCGAGATTTCGATCTTTTTGGTGGACCCAGAAGCAGGTCGATCGGTGACTTTTGAAAATTCAAAAATCTAATTCCATTTGTCAAAGGTGCAGAGTTCATTGTAAAAATTTAAATATTTCAAAGGAGCAGTCAAGATTCTACGAAAAAAAAACGTAAACAAAATATTCCAGACACAATTCCTCGTCGCCGAGAAAAAACTCATCCCTTAATGACAAACATATAACGATGTGGGGCGCGTGAATCTCTCAGCGAAATAGTTATCACATTTCCATCATATTGGAGAATTGTTGAATCAACGATCAGTAAGGCATGCTGTCGTACTGTTGAAAATATTGCACAAAACAAATAGCTCGAAAGGCGGGGACGAAGAAAAGCTCATGAGATTAAAATTCAGAACCCCTGGAGAAGTGTTCCCAAAAGACCACGAAGGGGTCGTGGCGGTAGGTAGAGAAGAGTTTGCAAGAAGACTGTCAAGAAGTTAAAGAAGTCGTGAGCGGGAAAATAAATCTCTCAAGGGAAAGAAATATGCCCAGAGGGAGAGGAGAGCATTTTAAAAAAGACACAAACACGAGAACGAAAGGAGCTTCGCGATCGATGAAGGGTGAAGAAACGGAATAGAAAAAGATGTCAGTTACGACGACAGAGTTAGCAACTTGACATCAATCATAGTAACTCCCTGACTAGACAATTTACGATCCCCCATTTGTGTAGTGAACGTTGAATTTTTTTTCATATTTAAAATAAAATTTTTATGAATTCAGTACAATAGCATTCGTCCCGGGATTTAGCGAGGGAGACATAATGCATTGGCGCAGACATATGCGCAAACGGAGAGAGAAAGTAGGTGAGAGCATGCAGTAAAGAAAAAGCGAAAAAGTTTTATATTTGTCGCCAAAATAAGAGAAACCGATAGACTGCATGTTCCATGAGGGGTAAAGAGTTAAAAGAGAGCAAGGTTGCAGCATCATCTCCGAAGGGAGTCCTCGAGGGAGTCTGTTGGCGCGGTGAGCCCCAAATTTGGGTTAACTCCCGGGTCACATTGTCCGTCCAACCGTTCCGAATTTAATCCCCTTGGCACGATTCGGCTGCTCCTTCCTCTTTATCTTCGATTCCAATCCCCATTCTCCTCTGTTGCCCAAAACTCTGCTTCTCTTTATCGTGTCCGCGCACGAGGACACTGCGTATGATATTTGCGAAGCTCAGTATTTCAAGGTTCTTCACACATTGCTCGTTTAATTTTTTCGGTCCACAATTGTAAGACAATAAATCAATTGTGAATAACCAAATTATGTTCATGGCTTTTGAAATTCACGAGATTTCATCAAAAGTCCAACGATTCTCGAAAAGACATAAACATTTCGATAGATCGAACGAATTATAATTGTTGGAGCCTGTAATTATGCGGGCTCTTCAGACCGATAACGCAATATGTTGAATATTCGCGATTCAACGTTCGGTGATGCAACGAAATTGTCATTAAAATTCCATCAGCGCTCCGGTTAAACGGATTTGCCGCTGAAGTTTGATGACATTTAATCTCCATTCGCACAGCCCTGCTTTTATGGCGCCCTTGCCATCGAGATTTCAAATAAATCCCCTAACCAGGAAATGTTCTATTTTCCAGTAAATACCTCCAGTTTAGAGAGTAGCAAGTTGCAAGATGGTTGTAAAGGTTTTAGTCGGAATGTATTCAACAACGAGATGCACGAAATTTCAGAATGTTGCCTGTCACGGATAAGCTTTTCCAGCATCCGCCAACAAGCAGGAAGTCGAGCTTGGACGTGAATGTATGCGCGTTCCAGTTTGGCTAGAATCCTGGTTACCCCATGACCCTTGGGCCATCGGTTCACGAAACTGCCACGAGAACGAACAGAGTATAGCAAAGTAATAGTCACAACTTTTTAAGGTCATAGGCGAAGGAGAACTCACACGACGCGTTGTGCACGGTTGCTACCGGCAAGTGGACTAGGGGATGCGGAGACGGCCTTGCTCCTGGATATTTATAGTTTTTTTTTTTCCCGACAACATTTGCGTCAGGACAGCTGCTATTTATGGTTGGCTAACATGTTGCGCTCGCAAGAATGCCCACGATCGTCCAGGGCTTTTGCACAATCAGTGCATCCATCAAGAGTACTAACGAACTCACTTCTCGCTACTACGCAAGCAATAATGTAGTCACTTTTTTCGAAAGATTCTTTTTTACGTTCCTGGGCAAGTATAACACGCTCTAAGTGCGTGGAACTCGGAGCATTTCATTGCTGACAGTCTTTGCAGTGATCTTGAGGGAACGTCATCATTTTCCTTTATCAGTGACGCCTGGAAGACACGCGTATGTCCAGAATAGACAAGGGGCCATCACCGGCAGAATGTCAAGAGAGTCTTTTGTTAATCGATAAAGACTTGAGCGCTGTAAGCTCGAGGTACACAATGGCCGAGCTCTCACATCTCTCATGGTCGACAAAATGCAACAGGTGAGACTGTGCTCGACGTGTTAATAAAATTACTGATGCAAAAAATGCTCGACCTCGCTATACAGAACAGCTGGAAGCTGCGAAGGTTGAAAGTTTTCGGTCGATGAGGTTCTAGAGTGATGATTTGCTGCAATGATTGCTCGGAATCGAATGAATTTTTTTCGCTTCATGTATCTGATAGATTGGGAAGTTTTTTAGGTTGTTCTGTAAGCACGTGGGCTACATGAAGGGTCAATGATCCCTTCAAGGTCATTCAAGAACTCGAGATCAGTCTGCCATCCAGAAGCATCGCTACCTCGTGGTAATGCCGTCATGAGCAAAAGTTGCCACATAAACAAGGGGATACGAGAGAAAATGAGAAAGTAAGATAATAGCAGAGATGGAAGGCTTCCTCCAACAATGGGAATGTGGAGTAAGAGAACATTCGCACAAATTGGAAAAAAGGTCCTTCCGCAAAACTGGACCTTGGTTTTCTGATCCGCCAAAGAACGACGAGGTAATGAGACATTTGATTTGTTAGGTGATCGGCATGATCTTCAGCAGTATCGACTACGAGAGCGCATTTTTTCGTCAGGATATTCCTGAGAAGATCGAGTTCAAGGATTACCTTGAAAGGTCATCCTTACGTGAGATCAAAGACGTATATATTCCTCCGTCAGGGCTTTTGCAAGCTATGAAATTCGAGGCGCCAGGACATGGTGCCGCCGGTGTCGGGCAAATTAGTTCCTCTTCTCGCGTATTCCGTCGTAACTGTACCATGATACACCCTAGCATACAATACCATGCTAGCTTAAGGTGTTGTTTAGCAACATGTATGTGTACGTGACTACCAAGTCCGTATTAATATTAATACCGTCCAAGTTTCACAAAGTACGTCATCCTGGGATGTCCCAATTCCGGACAGTCTATTACCTCCTACGATAAAGAACGCTCCAATGACGTTTGTCGCAGGGCCAGTTATTGCGACTTGGGAGAATCCCCATTTGCTCGCATCACGTTAACGATTATGGTATACTTGCTGCAATAATTGGTCGAATCCGACACTGAGGTATAATTTAGTAAAGCCTAGTATCCTCCTACTCTTTGAACTATAACTTATCAGGAGTCCGCACTTCCATCTCGTAACATCAACGCCCTTTAGCCTATGTCGTCATTCGCGCGCTGACATTCCACAAAGATATATATATATTTTTTAAATTTACTCTCATTGTACACGAGTGACGTTGTTCGACAAAAATACTGCGGTGTAGGTGCTAAACAAACGCGTCGGTTAACTGTCTCTGCGCGTTGCCAAGATTCCTGTGGAACATACCTCGTACGTTCAATCACACAGCAGCCACCCAGTCGCCCCCAGTTGCCCGCAGTAACTCAACCCCTCGTCCACAACGACCCCTCTCTCTCTCTCTCTCTCTCTCTCTCTCTCTCTCTCTCTCTCTCTCTCTCTCTCCCTCTCTCTCCCTCTCTCTCTCCCTCTCGTATCCAACTATCGGACGGACTAGTACGCCCGAGCTGGGCTCTGTGAGGTTATTATTTGATCACGTTTAACGGCTGGACGCGTCTAGATCCGATGGTCGATGGTCGTTGCTTAGTTCCCGGTCGCCCTGCTGTCACCCTCCTTCCGTTCCGAAACACGTAGCTATTGCCCTTTTTTGCACGTTATTTCTCCGGCTTGTTTGGAAACAACCTGGGTAAACTATTATGCATGAAAATACATTTTCAAACTAAGAGTGTGCAAATAACGTTTATGGCATGTATCAAACTTTCTCTATGTCATTATTATTCTGCTGGCACAGTGACTCAGGTTGTGGGATTTAGTGTGCGAGCCGCATCGACAGAGTATTTCTTGCAACGTTCGACGGGAGGAAGTGAAGTTGATCGTCTTATATTGTCGCGTGGTGTGCTGCTTTTGCGCCTCTTAGGTAGCCTGATTTCCCTATCAAATCTAGTGCTTGTGGCTGACGGGCTGACACATCCACTTGACGAATGAGGTCTGACATCTTATATCGCAAAAACGATCGAATCCAATTTCGAACAAGATTCTTCTTGATGAGCGTCCCACTCTAAGCCTCAACTTCCCCATGACTAGTGACGAGATACCTGTCTTGGAGGAAGAATATCTTGAAAAACCCAGCAATAAATCAGCGACGTCAACGCCGTTTTAGGAGTGGTATTTTGATTAGTCCTTTATCATGCGAATGCTAATGCTCTGGAGAATATATCTGAGATAGCACTTAAAATACTCACAAATCGATTGCAGTGACCTAACCCAACTTCCAGCACTGGCAGCTTTCCAGTTTCATATGCATATCATCTTGAAACTATTCTCAGCCGCTGATCTACCGGAAATAGGTGCTCGTATTGAACACGACGAGAATATCTCTCGAGGTCACTGTCACAAAATAGAGACCATTCAGGTGGCTCTACATCCACATCGATGTACGCAAATAGCTGGTCGGGTTGATGTGATGGATCTTCTTCGTGGACGGAAGGGAACATCGACACATCGACGACAACACTCAACTCGGATGATGTGTCCTGCACAGGAAATGCAGACTTACTCATCCAATCGTTTCAGCTTGAATGTTGCCACGAAGCATCCAATTTTTCAAGAAGCAGACAGAGCTCATCGAACTCCCTTCAATGGCTCTTTGGTTGTTGGTAGTTTTTTGCGTAATGGAATCCAAGTTTATGGTCATCATGTCGTCGCAGGTGTATTGGAATCTTAGACCCCCATCGTTGTCACGTTTCTAATTCCCATGCAAATTCACCGATAACGCGGTGGCCATCTAGTCCAGTTATATCGTTCGGTTTAGAGCTCGTGTATGTGGACATAGCAGCCACCTAGCTCGACATCAAGGGGTTGCTCATGCTCTGTATTTCTACATGTCGGCACCAAATCCATTCGCATTCTTGCTTGCCTCAACAGGTACAAACTAGTCGTCAAATAATGTGCATGCGCTTGACAGCAAAGGCGAGTCAAACGGGTCAAACGACCTCTAACCAGTTTAATCATGGCATACGAACTGCAATTAATACATTAGAGCTGCATGTGTTCGAGCCAAACGATTCTCTTGTTCGGTTGCTCCGTAACAAATCATGGACCATTATGGAATTTATCAATGAAGCAACATTAAGTCTGCACGTGGTTGTTTAGTTACTCAACTTTCTCAACAATAAGTCATTACGAGTTCATCATACCTTTTGACCTTTTTTTTACCTTACACGCCTTCGCGATCATTCACCAAGAGAAATGTCATGACAATAACGTAGTCGAGAATCATCATTACCCTTTACATCATAATTATCATACGGAACGTTGCTATTCGAGTTGCAATTCAGGAGGCTGCATCGCGGAATCAAAACAATGAAAATTCTATTAAATTTGGTGACAAATTTCTTCGGCATCGATTATACAAACGCAAATCTTTTCGAAATTTTTCATCACATGGTTATCGAATAATTGAGAGTTAAATCAAACTTCTTATGCACGAGATGTATACCTATATATATGTAAAGTCTATGTTTACCCACGTAAACTTGAGTGTTCAATAACTCGAGTTCCATGTGGTAAAAAAATTTGAAAAAAATTCTATCGTCGTATATATGATAAAAGAATTTATTTACCAAATTTGATTGAATTCTTATTTTTTTGAAACTTTTTATGTTTTTAACATGGTTTAGCATCGCAACATTGTATGGTGGTGATCCAACCTCCTTAAACCGATAACTATTTTTCTTGCCAAGCCACTCAACAGGAGGGATATCTAATGCGGGTTTGAGCTGAGTGGAGTTGGTTGATTAGGGGCGAATGCCGATTTCGTTATTAGCACGATTGAACTTTTGGCTGAATGTGGAGTACCTCAAAGTTGAGATTAACTCTGCTAAATTCGTGTTTTCAATCCTTGGTAATTCAGCACGCAGATTCAGTTTGTTGACTGATTATCGAACGCTCATTTAATTGCTGTAATTATGAGTTGGAATTTTTGATTAATTATCAGACTGGAATCGCCGACATTGGTGGCTCGAAGGGGAAAGAATCTACTTGACAGTTCCGATGCAGGACGCACTGATGAGTCTGTTGACTAATTTTTCATTCCCAGGCCGGAAAGTTGGCAGGAAATGATCGTATTCTCACACATTTGCTCTTCTCGACTCTATGTACCTATCGTTCTGTCCCCAGAGCCTTGCTCGGGCCCGGGCAAAGTGCTCGAAATGAAAAAAAAATGGCGCGACAGATAAAACTTGCCCATACCAGCTCGTCATTCGATTCTACGGTATAAACGTGCAGCTTTTGGGGATTGATAACCACCGCGAGCGCACGTTTTATTCGTTCAATTCTGTTCTGTTCTCTCGGGTCGAACGAGTTACGCATAGCTGTTATATTGACGTTGCAACAGTTTGCCTCATATGCATCAGCCTCGAAACAATGAACAAACTTTTGTTCTCTCTCGGACCACTGCCCCTGCATTTTTCGCTCAATGTGATATGGCCCCTAACTAGATATCTCTTTCCCTCTCGCTTACACACCATCACGTGCGTCTATCATTTCCCAATTTTGCATTGTCCTCACACAGTATTTGGCCTTTTCCGTTTATACCGTTTCGAAGCATCGTCGAATTTTCAACGTCATCACCATCCGGTTATAAAGTCCCGATTTAATGACGTAAACAGCACTGACATATGGACAAATGCAATCGAGACGTAAAATAAATTTTCGCATATTCATCACGTCCTTTCGTGACGCCGATGCATCAGACTCTACGGTCTGGAGTGAAAAAAGAATTTGAAAACTGTAACACCGTCGGAAACATAAAAATAAATTATTCTAGTTTTTTAAATGTCGAACGAAGGCCAAGAGAATTATAAACAATTTTTCGAATGATTTCCAATCGGAATAAACGCGATTGTACACACATATTTGTTTGTCACTGTTACAGATGGCGTACAGTTGGTCTTTCGATGCGAATGGACTGGACCAATGGCTTTCGCAATGGACAGTTGGACACGTGAAAATCACCGTTCGCTCGACCCTAAAAATTTTACAGCGGATTCACCGGATTGAAGAACTCACAAATGTCGATTGCAACAAAAATCCAAAGTGCACTTAAGAGAGTGTCGATTGAAAACGTCGTTGTCACGACGGCGTGGTGACTGTAGTGGAAAGGATAATCGGCATCACGAACAACTGCCATTGCACCTTGTCGTTAAACTCCGTACAATCGCAGCTCTAAGAGATAATTTATCAGTAGATTTTGGAATCAAGTGTCTCGTGATGCAGACCAGTTGTGGGCTATTCTCTGAATTTAATTCAACCAGGAAAACATCGAGTTTGCAGCGAAGAGATTAACCAGAGACACTGCTTCCCAAAATGAATTGTTCAGTTGTGGTGGTCGAGCTCGAATGCAATTTCCTCGGGTAATTAACAGCGTCCTCGAGAAGATTGTTCGAGATGCGATGAAAACGATGGCACTCCTCGGATCTCTTTAGAAGCGTGAAATCGAATAGCCTTGTTAACCTGTCCATCGTCGTTGGCCGATTTTCGTATTCATCGGGGAATTCTTTGCCGATAATAATAATTAAGAAATTCGTGGTAAGCCGAAGCACGAACCGACCACGAGAAGCATAAAGTGTGAAAAAAATGTTTTGGAAAATTGGGTGTTGGGAAGGTCGAAAAAGTAAGGACGGAACGAGCTGATGAACTTTATTTCGTTTGCTAAGCGAGCCATCTGCCGAAAAAGTAGTGACGGCTTCCGGCAGTTGTGCGACATTTTTCATAGGCTCGTGAAACGTGGAGCACGTGGCTTGAGAAACAACGAGTCTCATCGAAGGACGCGCACGGTGACGAGTCCGAAAAAGAGAAAAGCCAGTCGGGCGGAAACTCGGCAAGTTTACCGACGAACATGACGATCAACGACAGTGCCGTATATCTCCTGAATTGGGACGATACTTCATTATTGGCGCGTGACTTGAACAGATCTTACTACAACACGAGTTATCAAAGCATAAATGAAACATCGGATAACTTCTGGAACTTGGCGGGTGATCGAGCGTGTCTGGCCGCATTGCTACTCCTGTTTTCCATGGTCACGGTATTCGGCAACATGCTGGTAATCCTCGCGGTATTCAGAGAGCGTTATTTGCACACGGCGACAAATTATTTCATCACGTCTCTGGCATTCGCCGATTGTTTGGTTGGCCTTGTCGTTATGCCGTTCAGCGCGATCTACGAAGTCCTGGAAAATCGTTGGTTGTTCACAACCGATTGGTGCGATGTGTGGCGTTCCCTCGATGTACTTTTCTCCACCGCGTCCATACTCAACCTCTGCGTTATAAGTCTCGATCGGTATTGGGCGATAACCGATCCTTTCACTTATCCAACGAGAATGAGTCGTAAAAGAGCATTCATGCTGATAGCCATTGTTTGGATTTGCTCCAGCGCCATTTCTTTTCCAGCGATTGCGTGGTGGCGGTGGGTCAGAACGGAAGAAGTGCCCAAGGACAAATGTCCGTTTACCGATCATCTCGGTTATCTCATATTTTCGTCAACCATTAGCTTTTACCTACCGCTCTTCGTAATGGTTTACACTTACTACAGAATATACAGAGCCGCTGTAATACAAACGAGAAGTTTGAAGCTCGGCACGAAGCAAGTAATGATGGCTTCCGGGGAGCTCGAACTAACCCTCAGAATTCATCGTGGTGGGGCTACCAACACTGACGCCCGACACCTCTTCCGTACAGCATCAAGTACCCCCGAAGATCTTCAAGACCTTGAAGAGCCATTGACCGCAATTCACAACAATGGTCTCACGAGGATGCCATCGACGAGAATAAACAACAAACAACACCTCGGCAAGAATTTCTCGCTGTCGAGGAAACTCGCGAAATTTGCCAAAGAAAAAAAAGCAGCGAAAACATTGGGCATCGTTATGGGGGTTTTTATCGTCTGTTGGTTACCATTTTTCGTGGTCAATTTGTGGTCCGGTTTTTGCAGTAGATGTATATGGCAGGAAGAAATCGTTTCCGCTGCCGTTACGTGGCTGGGATGGATCAACAGCGGTATGAATCCTGTCATCTACGCCTGCTGGAGTCGAGATTTCAGACGGTAAGTCTCTCTTTATCCTTGTCAGGAGAAAATTCCTGGAAACTCTATGCGGGGAGACATTCGTGGGATGATCGATAGTATCTCAATGTTTTATTGGAATTGGTAACGCGTGCAAATGCAGTTGCTACCAAAGCGATAAAGAATTTATATTTTCCTCGATGAATGTGAACCGAAAGATTTTTCGACTCACGCCAGTTCGTGCATAAAATCGGAAGGGAATTTCATGCTGTTGCTTAAACTTCGTTCCAACTTAACGATCCGGATAATTTAGCTCTATTCTGGGGGGGGGGGGGGGAAGTAAACGGCAGGGGTCCGGGGAAAGGGGGGGCCCACCAAAAAAATAGAAAGGGGGGAAAGGGGGGGGGGAACCGGGGAGCTTTCCCC